>JAKSZT010053946.1:6551645-6576183 GCA_026826555.1 Tolypeutes matacus | reverse complement strand
AGATGCTTAACCCTTTATGCTCTGACTCTCAGCATCTTCTCCAACAAAGAACCCCTGTTCTAGAGTTTACCTCCGTGAGTTTATTCATTGTTTTAGTTCATATAAGTGAGACATACAATATTTATCCTTTTGTGTCTAACTTATTTCACTCAACCTAATCTCCTCAAGGTTCATCAACGTTGTCATATGCATCTCGATTTCACTTCTTCTTACAGCTGAATAGTATTCTATTGTATGTATATCACACATTTTGTTATCCACTCATCAGTTTATGAACACTTAGGTTGTTTCCATATTTTAACAGTTGTGAATAATGCTGGTATGAACATCGGTGTGGAAATGTCAGTTCACATCTTTGCTTTCACTTCTTCTGAATATACTCCTAGCAACAGAATTGCTGGATAATATGGCAGCTTTTTTTTTACTTTCTTGAGGAACCACCAAACTGTCTTCCACAAAGGCTGCACCATTCTACATTCCCACCACTCAACGTCCTACTGACATCGCCCAATCAAAGCCCTAATCATAACTTAATCATGCCCAGAGAAAGTCAGTTTACAAGCATAATCCAATAACTATTTTTGGAATTCATAAATAACATCAAACTTCTACAATGGCCTATTCTTTTTTAACTTGACGTTTTTTCATGAGCATTTTCTCTTGTCATTAAAATGTCAACAAAATCTTGAATTTTAGTGGGCGAATAATGAATCTAATGAATACTGAAAATTATTTACAAGTTTCTTAGTCTCTTTGAATCTTAGTTTCCTTGTCTGCAACATGGTGATGATAATACTAGATACCCCACAGGTTTATTATGAGTACTACATAAGGCAATGCTTGTGAAAAAAAAATTGGTAAGCTAGAACGTACTATATAAATGTTAGTGATTATTAGCTCTGTATGTGAATAAGAAGAAGGAAAAAAAATGTGATGGGGTTGATAGTGGCAATAAAGCAAGAAAACGAACAAAAACCCTTGATTGCTATTTTATATTGCTTTCCCACTTGTAGAAGAGGACTGCATTTCATAATAATGAATATTGTTAGCATGAAATTGAAATAAATCTTTTTTAAAAATAGACATTCATAGACAAGTCAAAGGCTACAAGTAGACAAAGAAAAGGAGGTCAGAAGAGTCTCTTTTTACTCAGGCTTAGAACATACTAAATGCGATTCATCCAAAAAATTTTAAGTATTCATACTTATAATTTAATTTCTCAAATTTTTTGAGATGCATTTTGATTTAGAGACCTCAAAATTAAATGACCATCCTTCTTCTTACTCTTGCTCCTGCTTTTATTTATCTTTTGTTAAATTCAGCATTTGAAAACAATATTTTTGGGGGTAGAATATTTTAATTTTTATAAATATGGGTGTTTGAGCTAAAATCCATGTTTATTTTTGTTACCCTCAAAAATCTCTTCACCATCTTTCTATTATAGTAAAATATTGTAAAAACATTCCTCAACATGTTGAACTATGCTGGAGTGGCATATATCCAATTTAATTGCTGTGTATAACCATCTGCTTCATTTTAATAAACTCCAACATGACTAAAAACAATCTTTGTGTACAAAAAGCTTATCACATATATCCACTGGATTAAATGATAGAGAACTGATTTTTAGGAACAGCCCTGCTATTAATTTGGGCAATGCTAACAGAAGCCATTTCATCTTTGCTCAGTTTCCATGTTTGTAAAGCAAATTAAGTGACAGTTATTAAACTCTAAAATTATTTTTCTAATTTTGCAATATGCAAATCCTTATTTTACATATTTTAATATAGGAGGCATTTGCTTATGGTAGAATTCTAATTCCATACCATGTATACCAAAATGTGTAAATTTAAAACAGAATTTATAACAAACTCTACCTTCTTTCCCTCTCTCCAGTCTCCATCTCCAGAATACACCTTTTTTTTCTGATTTATGTGGTCTTTAACTCTAAAACTTTTTTCTTTATCATCATCCTCCTTTCTTTCTTTCCAAATTTCTTTTAAAGAGACATAAAAATGTGATACAATTGTAAGCTGGAATTGGCTTCATTTCCTGAAATTAGCACCTTGCCCTCATAAAGGGTACTTATATCCATTCACTATTTCTCTGCAGTTTGTATAGAAAAATCATGGTGAAAAAATAAAAAGAAGGTTTTTCTTCTCTTTTCTGTATAATTTAGAAGAGAAAGTTAAGGATTTCCACATCAATAGACCTAACTACTTAAGCGTGTGGTCCAGATGAAGACTGTTGGAGTTTACAGCAGATAGTACTGATGTGGTCTATTATCCTCCCAAAGATTTTTTAAAAAGCATTATGGACTTCTATGAAGAATGTTTGGTATGTTGGCCAGGAATCAAATCAGTCAACCGCTTAAAAGGCAGCTATGCACACTATCCTGCCTCCAAATGGATCCTGTAAAAAAAGCAGAGAATTCAGGATAGAGCAAAAACATAGGTAATGAGGCTCATTAAATGAGATCTCATTCACTACCTGAATGAGCACTTATATCTAAAGAACTTTCCAAAGAAGAAAAAAGATGAGTCTGTATACTTTAGAGAGGTCTCTGAGGAAGAGGAGCATTTGAGCTCAGCTTCAATAACCTCATCCTTTTCAGAGATACAAACATATTTAATAGTTTGTCTGATTTTACATTTATTCTATCTATTTTCAAAGTATTTGTCAAATATTTATTACATGAACTTAAAGTAATTTTGTTGTTATTATTTATTATACTCTTACACCTGAAAAATGTTCTATGAAAGCTGAGAATTGGTGCCCTCATTGGTTTATTTCCAGTTCCTGGAACAGTACTTGGTACTTAGTGAGCATGGAATAAATATTTGTTGGAAGAATAAATAAATTAATCTTGGTGTGATATAGAATGAACCAGTCCTGGGGTGCTTTAGATCCTATGTTGGCAATAGCTGATTTGTAGAGTTTTCTTGAGCAGGCATTCACTACTGTTGACTTTCAGTCACTGAGATGAGAATTGCTCCCATAGTTTCTCTTCCATATTTCCTATTATTCAAGGTCACATGTTATATAAAAAACAGCAGCAACCACATTATACACACTAAGAAAGTCTTCTAGGGTCTACCTCTGCCCTCTAACTCAAAATCTCCTCTTGCTGTCTGGATTTTCTTGTTTTTATCCAGAAGACTTATACAGAGATTCCTTTCTTTCTTCCCTCTGAAATTAATAAATAACTTAGTTTTAGTTTAAATTTTACTTTTGATTATATTCCCTTTTATTACCTGTTTGGGTTTCTTGAACTCTGACTTCCAGGAAAAGCCATCTGAGCATATTTTCCCTAGCCACACTCAACCAATAGCCTATGGAAAGACCGTTCAGGGCTTCAGCTTTTTCAGAAAAAGAATCTGACAGGTTTGTTCCATGACTATGATTTTCCTGGGATGATGGTAGTGCCCTCTTTGTTACTACTTTCCCTCTTTGTTACTACAGTATCTAAAGATCTAGTCTACAAAGTGTTCCCAAATAATCATGTTGCAAGATGTCCCTATGAGGTTTATATATATATGTGACAAATAATCTTTGTAAAAGGTGGTTCCCTTGTTTTATTAATTTAACAAGTTCATTCAGAATAGTTTTAATATGTTTCCTCATATACTTTTCTGGAATCTTGAGGCTGATGATAGGTAGAGCTAATGTAAATTAATGACAGTCATGTTTCTATCTCTCCATTTTCTCAAAACAAAATATTGATTGGTTTGTTGCTTGCTTGCTCTGTTCTTTATTAACCAACAGTTGGTCCATATTTTTGCTTTTCTCTTGATTTCTGACATTATGCCTTAGTAAAGCATTAAAATCTATTAAAACCATACTCTTGATTTGTTTCTTATATAAGAAAATTATGGAGAAGACTAATTTGAATTTTTAAGTTAGATATTTTCTACTAATTTCACAATACATCAAATAATTTTTTCCATTCTTTGCACATTCAAAATGAGCAGGCTTTCACATTTTTTAACTAGTCATAATCATGTTTACTGTCAGCATTTCTCACACTCATATTCTGGTATATTTGAAACATCTTTGTTTTCTTACATTCTTTTATTACATTTTTAGATTACTAGGGAAAGAAGAGAAATTTTTATTAATATTATGATTTGCCTTAGAAAAAGTACATGGACTGTCCACTCTTCTCATCTCTTGTCTTTCTAACAACCTACTGGGAAGAAGTAGATTAAGAAATGTCCCAGTTAGAAATTACTGGACTATATACTCTCTCCTGTGGTCTAGAGTACATATTTCCAACAGCCCACAAAACTAATAGCGATTGGAACTTCAAATTTAATAATCCCACGTTGAACTCACTATCTCTGACTTCCAAGGCCCCTTTTCCTCAAGGCTATATCTTATTCTATAATCTGTAAATTCTATAATATAATACATCATTAAGCAAGTCTTCCCTAATTAGAAAGCCCTGAGTCATCTTCAACTTCCAGCACTATTTTCTTCTCTAATACAAATCAACTACTAAAAGCTATCAGTTCAACCTGAAAATAATTTCTTGAACCTGTTTTATATACTGGTGTCACCTTATTTAAACCATAACTATCTGTCACTTAGCTTATTATGATAATGGCTATAAATCATAGGACTTTCCTTCAATCACCTATCTTTCATGCAGCTTCCAGAATTTTATTCTTAAAAAAATAAAATAATTTTTCCATTCTTTGCACATTCAAAAAGAGCAGGCTTTCACATTTTTAACTAGTCATAATCATGTTTACTGTCAGCATTTCTGTGAATCTCTAATTATCCACTCATGCAGGCATTCTTTCACTCTTTCATTTAAGAAATACTCATTCAACATATTCCATGAACTTAAATTTTACTTTGCTTTCCTTTTCAGGTTGGCTGTTTGTAGGGTTGAACCACATTTATAGTTCACCCACTGCAAATGTGTAAATTAATTAGTGAATGCATTTCTGTGCTGGCTTCATTTCTCACCCCATTTTATATATCCACTCCAGTTTTCTTTTTCTATTTGCCTTTATCATTGTCTTGTATTACATATGACTATATAATCATAGTTAATTCATTATGCCACAGATGAAGCTTATATAAATTCATACACATGTATATCCAAACCTGACTTTACTAGCTTAAAAAGTATTTCTGGGCCCTGATCTTCCAAGGATTCATAAGATAAGTCATAGTTTGGTGACTTACCATGTCTTTACATTTCTGCTGATATTTTTGAAATATGTTCTGAGGAGCACGTTATTCTACAACATGTAAATAAGGATGTCTTATATAAAGGTTATAATGCCACCTACATTAGAGAAGTGGTATATAGCACATTTTTCTTCTGAAGATCCTGACTGCACAATTACTTAAGCAAAAGTATTTTTCAAGCCAGCAGATTATAAGAATCACCTTGGGCATGTGTTAAAAGTCACAGATTCTTAGTCCTATTTCGGGGCATATTCCAAACCATACATCTGAGATGAGTTTATGAAATCTGCATCTTTATTAAGTGACCTAAAGTAATTTTTATAATCAAGAAAATTTGAGATGTACTTATCAAAGATTCTGAGACTTCTGCAGTAAAGATCCTTTTTTCCCCTCCTCTGTTTAATTCAATGTTTGTTAAACATATTCAGGTATAGACATCTTTTTATCTGATCTAGTACTTCTCATAATATACTTTAAGAAATACTGGCTTATTTATGTAAAGTTATCTTCCCATGGAAGAATATTCCTAGATATTCTTCAAGACCCAACTCAGAATAAATTTTCCTTGAAGAATTTGCTGATCTCTCCTACATAGACCCAATGCCTCTATTTTAACATTTATCTAATCACATTGTATTATTTTAACATGTTTTTTTCCTTCCTCCAATTTCTGAGCAATTTGAGCAAAACAAGTCTTGGTCACGGAATTGTTGATAAGCAGAAATACACTTCACACGGTAAATGCATATGAATGAAGAAATTCATTAATGATTTCATGAATGAATGGCACGACATTATTAGGCCATCTAGAATCTTTATGGATAAGTCAGCTCAATACAAGCAGAATCAGGGTGATGGGAAAATTGCAATTTTGTTCTTTTATATTTTATACTAATGTAGCTAATTTCAAAGGCATATGCTAACATAAAATAATCTTCACATAATCTTAGAAAAACCTGTTCCAATTTATGAACTACCACCACCAGTCACTGTATCAAATCTCTCTTCTAAACTTTTCTTCTTAGATCAAGTCCTTTCCTGGATTGTGCTATCACTGGAAAACAGCAACAAAATCAATAGTTTCTCCCATTGTCATTCTGGGCATATGACACATTACTCTTGAACATATAGCTAACTATATTTTCAGCTTTATATCAGAGAAGGAATAAAGGAAGAATCCTATGAAATATGTGCTTAAGCATATGTTTTATGTAATATAAAGAAAATCTGAGTTCAACATAGGATTACTTTAAAAGATTTTAAATGATCTCATTAGATTATTTTTAAAAAGGGTCCATTTTTAAAATTTGGTTTTAACATCTTATGTGATTGACTTCATTATATAAACATATACTGAATACCTTTTAGCACAAATTAAGAAAATTAAAGATCTAAAAATGAACATTTATTGGAATGCTCTGAAGTTTCTTATAGAAAGAGACAACTACAATGTATATTGAAAGCAAATTTTATTCTTATGAGGTCTATTTTGCAGTTAGTATTTCCACATTTGTACTCAAGATAATATGCAAGTATAATTTTTTTCTTTTCTAGCCTGCAAACACACTTTAAAAACCTATAGTCCATGCTCAATGGCAATGCTCCAAAATGTGTTCATCAATTGCAATGAATGTACCACACTAATGAAAAAAGTTGTTAATGTGGGGAAAAGTAGGAGGTCCGGGAAGTGGGGCATATGGGAATCCCTTATTTTTTTTTTATGTAACAATTTATGTAATCTAAGTACCTTTTAAAAATAAATTTAAAATATTAAAAAAACAAACAAACAAACAAAAAACCTATTGTTCATTCCTCAATCCTGAGGATACTGGGATGGTGATGTCTACTCCACCTCTAATTGAGAAGGGCTTTTGATCTCATACAGCCAATGGATGGGACTCACTTGCTTGTAGTTGTTGGCTCTCTTGTTTCCTTGGTATGGTGGTTATTAATCCTTACCTCCTTGTTAGTTGGCCTGGGTGAGTCCAATGAGCTAGAGAGTAAGTGTTGTAACTGCTGAGGTTCAGGGCCCAGCTGTCACATGGACAGCCCAAAGATTCAAGTCTCTTGGACTAGAGTGGACTTACTGATATTCTACTATAGACATATTGTGATTCTAGTAATAGAAGAAATTACAACATTGATGTGGAGGCAGTGACCACTGGAGACTCTGAGGGCAGGGAGAGGGAAAAACAGTTGTAGTACTGTGGCTTTTTTGGAACTTGGGAATCGTCCTGAATGACATTGCAACAACAGATATAGGCCATTTTATATTGTCCTATAACATGCAGAACTGTGTGGGAGAGAGTGTAGTCTACAATGTGAGCTATGGTCCATACTCAGTGGCAATGCCCCAGGATGCATTTATCAATTGCAATGAATGTGCCACACTAATGAAGGAGGTTGCTTATGTGGGAGGGTGTGGGAGGTGTGGGAAGTAGGGCATATGGAAATCTCTATATTTTTGTGTAACATTTATGTAATCTAAGTATCTTTAAAAATTTTTTTTTAATTATAAAAATAAATAAATAAAGCATCCCCCCCCAAAAAAAAAACAAAAAACAAAAAACAAAAAACCTATTGTTAACTTCAGAACTTAAAAAATATTTTTAGAATAGAATACAATATGATTACTGAATATAGTCAACTGTGCTGGCATACTTGAAAATAATTCCTTTGAAGTTTGAAAACTTAAAAAAAATCTAGGATTTTGTTTTGGGAAATTAATAAACTTTACTGCATAGATTCTTAAAAATGTCACATCATCCTTTCAGGCAATGTGTAATATATGCACATGCATTGATAGCCTCATAAAACATAATACTGTTTGTTTCTCTAAATTACTAGGTTATCTGCTTTTCAGTGTAAAGAGAGTCTTATCTGTCTTTGCAACACACAGAATTCCTACGACAGAGCTTTACATGTAGAAGACTATATATCTCTTGAATTAGTTATCTGTTACGTCTCAACTACTCACTTGATCACTTACATGGAACAACTAGAACTGAACAAAAGCATTATCCTGATTGAGGATGAAGAAAATAGTGGTGAGAAGAAAGACTGAAAATGTGAAGAAAGGAAAAAATAAAGTAAAAGAGTTAAGAAGCAAAATGTAGAAGGTCCTTTATAAACAGCAGATATCTCTGGATTATTTCCAAATAGCCAAAAAGATTCTTCTGCCTAGAAATTTATTGCATTGGTTCTGACCAAAAAAATGTGGCTTATTTTTTATTTTTTATTTTTTGCATTTGTAATATGCCATCTATGAGCAATGGTAGCCAAAACATGCACTTAAGAAGCCACAAACAAGGAGAAGAAAGGCCACATTCCTTTATACAGATGCATGTCCCTTGGCTTGGTTCCTAGAACAATGTGGGTTCACACTGAAGGAGCCTTGCAGAAGTTTGCCAGTGTCTCTACAGTGATGCAGCGAAGTAGCCTCCAGATGATAGCAAGGTTATGGGAAGAGGAGAAGGCCCTGGTAATATTTTTATCAAGATGCTTAGCTCTTTCACTCTCTGGTGCCAGCTCCCACTCCTCTAATATCCAGGACAGGTGTGACATTGATTTCCTTTGGTTCTTTTTCATCAGTTCTTAATTTTGGAAAACTCCCTGGTGTTCCCCTCCCCCCCTCAATGGATAGCAATTTGATTACATTTCAGCCATTTGATTTATGGCTAAGTCAACTAGCATGCTATGTCATAGAGAATTATATTATTGGAGTCTTCAACTGCCTATTTAATTTTCTTCAGATAATTTTATTTAACCTTTCACTCTGTGGTATAAAACAGTTATGTCTTTTATGTTAATACCTGTATATACTAATATAAGAACATATTATATTCTCTATGAGGTGTATTATAAATTGGCTCCTTAGAAATCATAAGAAAATTTTCCTGATATTTGTCTCCTTAAAAATATTTTTTAATTTAAAGTTAAATGGTATTTGAAAATACTTCTCATAAATTAATCTATCACCTTGAGTTAAAAAAAAATACCTGGCTATCTACTAATTTCTATAAAAATTTTATTAATAATAGTTGGAAATTGAAGAGGTTTCCCTTTTTACTTATTTTGGTTTTGTATTTCCAAAACTTTATACTCTGCCTGTTTTTCTCCTATGGCTTTTGTTAATGTCTTAAGTGCATCATGTAATTTGAAACAGATTTGCTGCTGTTTTCAACTATATTGTTTTTGGGTTAAATCTACGAGATAGAAATAACTGCACAAAATGTGAATTTCTAAGACTAGACATTCCAACTTGGCCTCTGCAGACAGGAATGTGAATTTGTCTGGGCAGGAATTATAAACCTGGGTTATTTTAAAGTCAAGTCAATGGGTGTGAATTATGAATTCAGAGGTTTATCTATTTAATTTATATGAAAGGTTGTGTTTGAAGAGAGTAGACTTGAAAGCTTTTGGTCGAAATGAACCCAAGCGCAAATATGTTCAATGTGTGATGTAAGAGCAGACACACCATAAGTAAGTGATGCAGAAGTAAATGTGGCCAATTTCTTCCATCCTTGTCCAGCTGTCATTCTCTAGAGTCAGATGAGAAGGAAA
Source organism: Tolypeutes matacus (assembly GCA_026826555.1). Lineage (NCBI taxonomy): Eukaryota > Metazoa > Chordata > Mammalia > Cingulata > Chlamyphoridae > Tolypeutes > Tolypeutes matacus. The sequence continues at coordinate 6,566,418 of JAKSZT010053946.1, read as the reverse complement.
TAGGATATTAAAGTGAGTGAATATACACATTTGTTCAAATAAGAAGTCTCTGAAACAGGATGTACATGCTGTGGTTAATAATTGCAAACCCCTTACCCCCAGGTTTACAATTCCTGCCCAAACTAACTGATACTCCTATCTGAACTGCCCAGTTGGAATGTCTCTTACCAGTAACCTTGCATGCAGAGGTGATGGAGAGAAGAATGGCTTCCACATGTTTTCAGTATGGCAGAGCTTTCAGGGAACAGATTGCTTCAATTGGCCACCATCATGATTTGGTTGGAACACAGTAAGAGACACACTCTTTACAATCTAGTTCTATCTCTTAGGTGAAAAAACATCAAGTAACAAAACTGAAATAAATCAATGAAATACATTCAGCAGCATGTGTGAAAAAATTACAAACAGTAGTAAAGGCAAGATTAAATGATTGAAACAAATGTATAATAGTGTGAAAAAGTTTCTGAAGCTTTTCTTCCACTGTTGCAAAGACCAACCATAGCTCTTAGAAAGTATAAAAGAAATGGCATTGGTTCAGTGAGACTAAATAACATACCTAAGATCACGCAATTAGAAACATGAGGATCTAGCATGAGGATTCAGGATTTTTACTCTAAACTCCTTCTTCTTTCTCCTATCTCATTTTAACCTAGAATTATGATTCTATCCCAATTCAGCCACTGACCATACTAAAGTAAATCAAGTCAGCAGTAGAGCTCCCTCACCAAACCCTTAGCTATCATAAGACCAAGGATCAGCAAGCTTATTTATCTTATTTAGGATGAGTCTCAAGAGCCCTATTTTGGCATGTTGACAGTCTGAAGTCTGGTTTCATGTTCCATGAATTTCCTTATTCCTTTAATTAAAGCCTATTAAAACCTACTATGGACCATAACATCAAAGTGAACAAGATATTGTATCTTCTTTCAAAGGGTTTACAATCTAGTGTTGAGAATGACAATAAAAATGACAATTATGTTTAATTATGCTTATATATAAACTGAATTTTTAAAGAAAAGACAAAGATCAAGCTAATATTTAATGTTCCCATAAAAAAGAGTTGTTCTTGAAGGACATTGCAGAGTAGCAGCTGGAGAAGTAGGAGGACAGTCAGGAGAAAGTGCAGCAGTGAGGTAAGACCAGTCACCACTCTTCTGTGTCTGTTCTTTATCTGTGAAAGAGGGAAGTGTGAACTTTCACTGGGAATGTCAGCAATTTGTTATACAGACATACACAATACACATACATACACATGCAAACATATACTGTGATCCATAGCATAGTTTTTATTTAAGTTATTATTTGAGAAGTTGTGGGTTTACAGAATAATCATGTACAAAATACAGGATTCCCACACAACCCCACACTACTAACACCTTGCATTGGTGTAGAACGTTTGTTACAATTGATGATAGCATTTTTAAAAAAATAATTGTACTATTTTTTAACAGTAGTTACCTTTGTTACAACTGATGAAATGTTATTAAAATAACACTATTAACTATCATTCGTAGTTTACATTAGGAGTATTTTTCCATATACCACCTTATTATTAACACCTTGTATTGGTATTGATCATTTGTTATAATTCATAAAAGAACCTTCTGATACTTGTATTATTACATATAGTCCATTATCTATAACAGGGTTCACTGTGTTATGCTGTATTATGTGTTATCTTTAATTTTTATTCTAGTAACATATATGACCTTAAGTTTCTCCTTTTAACCACATTCATCTATACAGTATCATTCCACAATATTAATTATACTCCCAATATTGTGCTACCATCACCATCATCCATTTCCAAACTTTAACCATCAACCTAAACACAAACTTTGTACAAATCTGGCATCAACACCCCATTCTCTAAACCCACTCCATCCCCTAGTAACCTATAATCTAGATTCTAACACTGAATTAGCTTATTTTAATTTGTTTATATCAGATCATACAATGTTTATCCTTTTGTGTCTGGCTTATTTCACTCCAGTTTCATCCATGTTGTCACATGCATCAGAATTCCATTTTTTTTTAATGGCTGAATAATATCTCATTTTAAGTGTATACCACATTTTGCTTATCCATTCATCAGCTGATGGACACTTCCATCTTCTGACAATTGTGAATAATGCTGCTATGAGCATCAGTGTGCAAATATTTGTTTGAATCCCTACTTTCAATTCTTCTGAGTATATACCTTGTAGCAGGATTGCTGGATATTATAGTAATTCTTTACTTAGCTTTCTGAGGAACTGCAAAACTGCCTTCCATATCAGCTGTACCATTTAGATTCCCTCCAGCAATGAATGTTTCTGTTTCTCCACATCCTTTCCAACACTTGTAGTTTTCTGCTTTTTTGATAGTAGCCATTCTAGTGGGTGTGTAGTGGTATCTCTTCACGGTTTTGATTTGCATTTCCCTAATACCTAGCAATGTTGAACATCTTTTCATGTGCTTTTAGTCATTTGTATATCCTATTTGGAGAAATGTCTTTTCCAATTTTTGACCATTTTTAATTGGGTTGTTTGTCTGTCTATTGTTGAGTTGTAAAGTTATTTATATATTCTAGATGATAAACCCTTATTGAATATGTGATTTCCAAATATTTTCTCCCATTGAGTAGGTTGTCTTTTCACATTTGTGACAAAGTTCTTTGAGGCACAAAAGTTTTTCATTTTGAGGAAGTCACATATATTAATTTTTTTCTTTTGTTGTTTGTGCTCTGGGTGTAAGGTCTAAGAAACCATTGTCTAACATACGGTCCTAAAGATGATTTCCTACATTTTCTTTTAGGTTTATAGTCTGGTTCTTATATATAAGTCTTTGATCGATTTTGAGTTAATTTTTTTGTATGGTGTGAGATACGGTTCCCTTTTCCTTCTTTTGCATATGGATATCCAATTCTCCCAGCACAATTTATTAAAGAGACTAATCTTTCCCATTTGAGGGAACTTGGCAGTCTTGTCAAAAATCAATTGGCCATAGATGTGAGGGTCTATTTCTGAACTCTCAATTCAATTCTATTGGTTAATATATCATGTTTGTGCAAATGCCATGCTGTTCTGACCACTGTAGCTTTGTAATATGTTTTACAAACATATTGTAAACATATGAGTCCTCTGACTTCATTCTTTTTCAATATGATTTTCGTTATTTGGGCCCCTTATCCTTCCAAATAAATTTGATAATTGGTTTTCCATTTCTGCAAAGTAGGCTGTTGGAATTTTGGTTGGGATTATGTTGAATCTGGGAATCATTTTGGACAGAATTGACATATTAATATTTAATCTTCTGATCCATGAACACAGACTTTCTTTACATTTATTTGGGTCTTTTTAAAATGTATCTTAGCAATATTTTATAGTTTCTGTGTACAAGTCCTTTATGTCCTTGATTAAATTTATTCCTGGATCTCTGATTCTTTTAGTTGCTATTGTAAATGGAATTTTTTCCTTGATTTCCTCCTCAGATTGCACTTTACTAGTGTATAGAAACACTACTGATTTTTGCATATTCATCTTGTACTCCACTACTTTACTGACTTCAATTACTAGCTCTAGAAGCTTTGTTGTAGGTTTTTCCCGGACTTTCTATATATGGAATCATGTCATCTGCAAACAATTAAAGTTTTACTTCTTCCTTTAAAATTTAGATTCCGTTTATTTCTTTTTCTTGCCTAACTATTTTTGCTAGAACTTCTGGTACAATGTTGAATAACAAGTGGTGACAGTGGACAACCTTGTTTTGTTCCACACCTTAGAAATCAACACATGGCAACAGACTTTGGTGAAGGAAGAGACTTATGCTTTATGGCCTGGTAGCTGTAAGCTTCTAATCCAAATAAATACCCTTTATAAAGACCAACAGATTTCTGGTATTTTGTATTAGCACCCTTTTGGCTGACTAATACAATCATGATGTATAATTCTTTTAATGTGCTGTTGGATTCAATTTGCAAATATTCTGTTGAAGATTTTTGCATCTTTATTCATAAAAGAAATTGCTCTGTAATTTTCTTTTCTTATAGTATCTTTATCTGGCTTTGGTATTAGGGTGATGTTGGCCTCATAGAATTAGTTAGGTAGTGTTCCCTTCTATTCAATTGGGAAGAGTATGAGCAGGGTTGTTATTAATTCTTCTTTGAATAACTGGTAGAATTCACCTGGGAAACCATCTGGTATGGTGTTTTTCTTAATTGGTAGGTTTTTGATGACTAATACCATCTCTTTACTTATAATTGGTCTATGGAGGATTTTTATTGCTTTAGAGTCAGTGTAGGTTGTTCATATGGTTCTGGGAATTTGTCCATTTCATCTATATTGTCTAAGTTGTTGGCATAGTTTTTCATAATACCCTTTTTATTTCTGTGAGGTCAGTAGTAATGCCCCACCCCCATTTCTAACTTTATTTGCAGGTTTTCTCTTTCTTTCTTTGTTGGTCTAACTAATGGTGTGTCAATTTTATTGATCTTTCCAAAGTACTAGCTTTGAGATTTGTTAGTTCTATTGTTTTTTAATTCTCAATTTCATTTATTTCCGCTCTAATCTTTATTGTTTCTTTCATTATCTTTCTTTTGGTATTAGTTTGCTATTCTCTTTCTAATTCTTCCAGTTGTATAGTTAGGTCTTTGATTTTAGCTCCTTTTTCTCTTTTAATGTAAATGTTTAGGGCTATAAATTCCCCTCCTTAGCTGCCTTCACTGCATCCCATAAGTTTTGATATGTTATGATCTTGTTTTCATTCATCTCAATATACTTACTGATTTCCTTTGCAATTTTTTCTTTGACCCCCTGATTATTTAAGAGTGTGCTATTTAACTTCCATATATTTGTGGATTTTCTAGTTTGCTACCCGTTGTTGATTTCCAGCTTCATTCCATTATGGTTAGAGTAGATGTGTTGTATAATTTCAAACTTTTAAAATATAATGAGACTTGTTTTGTGACCCAAAATGTGTCTACACTGGAGAATGAGCCATGTACTCTTGAGAAGAATGTATATCCTGCTGTTTTGGTGTGTAATGCTCTGTCTATGCCTGTTAAGCCTAGTTAATTCATCGTATTGTTTACATTGATCTTCTGTCTAGATGCTCTACCTATAGATAAGACTTTTGTATTGAAGTCTCCACCTCTTACTGTAGAGATGTTTATTTCTCCCTTCAGTTTAGGCAGTGTTTGCCTCATGTAATTTGGGGCACCATGGTTAGTTGCATAAATATATATGATTGTTATTTCTTCTTGATGGACTTTCCTTTTTTAACATATACTGTCCTCTTTGTCTCTTATAACAACTTTTGACTTAATGTCTTTTTTGTCCGATATTAGTATAGCCAACTCAGCTTTTTTTGGTTACTATTTGCATGGTATATCTTTTTACCAGCCTTTCACTTTCAAACTGTTTGTGTCTTTGCATCTCAGGTGAGTCTCTTGTTAACGACATATATTTGTATCATCCTTTTTTAATCCATTTGGCCACTCTGTGTCTTTTGACACAACTCCATTAATAGTCAGTGTTATTATTGTAAAGGCAGCCTTTATATCAACCATTTTGTCCTTTGGTTTTGACATGTCATATATTTTTGCCTCAATTTTCCTTTATTGCCACCTCCTTTACTGTATTTGATTTTTTGTGATGTATCTGACTGATCCCTATCTCATTTCTGTTTCTTTATATTTCTTAACTACTTTTTTGTGGGGTTTATGTTGTGTAACCTACATCTATAACATAATATTTTGAAAAGATGCAAACTTATCTTTAATAGCATACCTAACCTATGGTTTCTGAAGAGAAGTCAGTACTTAGTCTTACTGAGGGTCCCTTGTGTTTGCTGAATTGCTTTTCTCTTGCTACTTTCAGAATTCTCTCTTTATCTTTGGCATTTGACACTGATTAATATGTGTCTCAGAGTCTATCTATTAGGATTTATTCTGTCTGGAGTATGTAACTTTTTTTTATATGTGTATTTATGTCTTTTATAAGAGTTGGGAAGTTTTTGGCCATTATTTCCTCAAATATTCTTTCTGTTCTTTTTCCCTTGTCCTTCTGGTACACACATGATGTTTATATTTGTGTACTTTATGCTGCACACAGATCCCTTAGACACTGACTATTTTTTCTATTCTCTTCTTTATCTGTTCTTCTAACTGTATGATTTTGATTAGCATGTCTTCTAGTTCACTGATTCTTTCTTTTGCCTGTTCAAAGCTGCTATTGTATGCCTCTAGTGTATTTTTAATCTCTACTATTGTGCCTTTCATCCCCATACTTTCTATTATATTTCTCTTCATACTTTCAATTTCTTCTTTATGCTTACACATTATCTCCTTAATATCCTTTATCTCTTTTGCATATTTTTCTTCAACTTCTTCAAGTGATTTAGGAGATTTGTTTGAACTTCTTTGATTAGTAGTTCTAAATTCTGTGTCTCCTTTGAATTTTTAATTTGTTTCCCTGACTGAGCTATACCTTCCTGTTTCTTAGTATGGATTATAATTTTTTGCTAATGTCTAGGCATCCAATTATCCTATGAGTTAACACTGAAAGTCAGTTTCTCCCTAATTTCTAGGATTTTATTGTTGATTGGCTTTGTGTTAAGGCTCCTTTTGATGTTTGGTCCAACTTATTCTGGACCTATAAAGTAGCCCCTGTTTAACTGATTCGATTTTTCAATTCTTCTTTATCTTACTCTGGCACTGGATATACAGTACAAATTTTAAGATTGCACTTAATATGTAATTGTCTCACCTCCAGGAGAAAGTTTTCATTCCTCTGTTTCTTCTCTGGGAATCTTGATCTGTTCCATATGCTTTTGTTCAGAATTTCCTCCTCTACTCCTATTATTTCTTTAAATTCTTTCCCTCAGCCAGTGCCCCATTCACCTTCTTCTTTTTATTTCTGGGACCCTCCATTCTTATAGCAGTTGAGTTTCAATACCCCCTTTTTTCTTTCTCTGTGAGTCTTTTCTGCCTTCAATTTCTTCCCTGTTCAGGTATCCCAACCTGGGGAGTCAGATGGGATCAATCCAGAAAGGTAGGTCACTCCAGAGCAGTCTGGCATTTAGGGAATCCTGCCAAATATAACTGGATTGAGTGAGTGTACTTGGCTGCTATTGTTCTGCCATGGTTTTTCTTTCCTCCCCCCATCTCTGTGATTTTTTTTTGTATGCAGTACCCCTGGCTTATGTTCTGCCCTAAGTCTCTTAGGACTTGGGTCTCTGGTATGGATATACATGGCCTCTCTCAGTGCTGTGAATTACTCTATAGTCTGTGTTCCTGGTAAGAGGGACCCAGGATACTGCCTTTCGAAATCTCCCAAGCTTTGCATTGAACCAATGAGGGGGAGAGGTAGAGGACTGGCTGATCCAGGATGGAAGCTTCCTACTTGATATTTTTCTCTTTCTTCTACTCAGTGTTTGTGGAGCCCTTCTCCAGTCTCTACCATCCTCCAGAGTTTTAACCAAGTGTAATTTGTCCTTATATTCACTGACTCTCTGTGGATGCTTGTTCAGGGGATGACTTATGTTGCTATGTTGATGATGTCACAGTGATTCTATAGTTTTTAATTATATTATTCTTGTCATATGAAATAATATCACATGTTTTGTATAATTGGCAAGTTATATTTGGTTAAATGCTTAAACACTTGTCCCGTTTTAATTGAATGTGTTAGCAAATAAAACAATCTACCTATTAATATATAATCTTAAAAATCAAGACTATTCCTCAACAGTTTTCTGTATTTTTTCTTACATAGAACATTGCTAATGGATTCTGAATATGAATTCTCAAGGATTTTTATTCTATACTTTCCTAGTGTTGCAGAAACCTGAATATTTAGCATAGTACTGGGCAGTAAATCCTGTCTTCTAAGAAATTCTGCCATATTTATTACCTGGCATTCTCTTCATTTGTCTTTCTACTCTTTCTGGTACTACATTTAGAGATATATTTCAGCTCAAGAATGTGGGCCAGTGATTCTCTGAAATGAAAGAGGGAGTTAGTGGAAATTTGGACCCTATTTCTATCTCTGTAAATAATTTGTCTATAACCTTAAATAATCCTTGATTCAGGCCTGACATTGATTCAGTAAGTGGTAGCTGGGTGTGGCGTCACTAAAAAGTCAGAGAGCTGAAGAGCTGTGATATTGTGTTTTAAGAATCTCACTGTCTAGCAGGAGAAATAAAATTAGCCTAACAATAACATAACTTAGATATTTAGTATGATAAAGTGCTCTGAGAGTTTTTTTAGGAGGAATACTTCTATTAGGGGATACCACGAAAGGCATGTGATAACACAGATAAGAACACTTTCCTTTATTACCAAACCACTAAATTTTGAAACTTTTAAAAATGATAGTGTTTTAGGTAGCACTAGGAGAGTAGAATATGATTGCTGTTTTTAACTGCAATAACTATAAAATTTGGGGGATTGCCATAAAATGTTTTTTTTGTTGTTGTTGCTGTTCTTTTTGCTTTTAGAAAGCACTGAATAATGAATGCCAAAAATTATTAGATGGTATAGATTTCATATGCATTCAAATATGTGCTATCCTTTATATCTTGGCATATCACATTTAACAACCTATCATTTCTGACCTAAGTATATTTATTTTAAAATTGCAACTTGTAAAATAATCCTTTAATTATTTAAGACAAAATTATTATATGAAGTAAAATTTTCTGCCATTTTTGCCACTTGAAAATAAAGCAAGTATCTTTTCAGTACTGAAAGAATACTTTCTTTTAATACCATAAAGCATCTGTATTAATAGAATCCCAAACATTCCATAGTGGTGGCTCAACATGCTAAAATGCGAGTGCAGAAAGCCCAATTTGATCTAAACTGTTTACTCTGATTTTCAGCAGGGCACACTGAACAAGGGTCCACAGTTCAGTTCTTGAAACTGTAGTTTAGGTAGGGAACCGCAGTGAGGTTAACTGGAAACTTTCAGAATGCCAGAGAGACAGGGCAAAGGGTTGTTCCTAACATTTTTCAAATGACTTTCTAAACAGTACTCTTCTATTGCAGTTTTTGAAAGAGAGGTTCAGTAGTTACAGAGTAAGATTCAGAGGAGGGAGTTGTTTCTGACATGGTGGAGAAAAGCATTTGGAGGGAAGGATGGAGAATGAGAATGAAAAAGGAGAGAGGGAGACAGGGAGAAAAGAAAGGCATAGACAAGTGAAAAAAAAAAAAACAAAGACTAAAGACCTCTGTTATCAAAGCCTCTCACTTGATAATTTATGCAAAAACTCACCAAATTTTCAAAGGCATCACAGAAATATAATAGGTTTCTAAGACAGAAAAGGGAACAAGTGTCATTAACTCAAATATTGAATCTCACTTATAAATATTTCAAACCAAGATAGAGTTGTGACATTTAGCAAAATTTTGCAGGAATATTTGTATAGCATGACACCAGTCCCTGGAAAAGCTGCTTTATTAAGTATTCTTCAATAATACTTCTTTTCATAAGTTAGCAAATCATCTTGAGTTGCACATTTTATAAGAATTTAATTGTGTTTTCAGGGGAAATTAAGAATAAAAGGACTTCCTTAGGGAAATTACTGATTTTCTGAGTCATGATGGCACCCATGCAGAAATAAATTTTCCTTCCCTTACAGATATTATTTGTGCGTCTAACTCATTCACCACAAGGGGAATTCCTTTAGAGCAGACATTGTACTTTACCCACTTTAGATACCCTGGCATTTAACACAATATCCAGCACATAGTAAGAGTTCATTAAATTTGAAAATAGAGTTGACTCAACAATGCTGGAGCAAAAACCATTCCATGCAACAGCCACCAGTCATAGACACAAGACTCGACATTTTTTCTGAAATATACAGTTGCAGTTTAAATATAACCCTTTTTGTCCTTTTTATGAACAATATCTTCACATTTACATTACAAGTTAAAAGTTCAGCTTGAGAAAATTAGCAAATGAAACATGTTTCCTGCTAATTCAATCATGGAAACCAAACATGGCAATTGAGTTTTAGAAAGCAAAGGCTATTTCATCCACCTGACCAAAATAGCATTTATCAGCTGACAGACTCATTACTACATGATCATCAATTTACTCAAGACAATGAAAATTTCATGAATACCCAGCAGTGGTGGCAGATATTAACAGCATTTGACAGAGAGGTTTAAAATATATTTTGGACAAGTTTCTAATTTCTTATTAAAAACTGTTTTCACTTTACTGATATGACTGTGGCAATTGCCATTGTTTTCTCCCTTAATTATCTAGATCAGTATTCACTGCAAAAGAGTTCATTGCATTCACTCCTTGCCAATTTTGATAAGGTGCAAATATTTATTTGGCATAGTTGTAGTGGAATGAAATGAGTATTTTCACATTACTCCAACTAAAAATTGAATTGCTATAAAGGTAAAAAATGAGTTTAAAATAAAATAATAAAAGTATTCTATGCCTAGTTTTAATAGACAAACCTATATATTGGTCTAATAAAAGGAAGAAGTAGATATTATTTTCATCATTTTAAAATATGCATATAAGATCCATATTTAGTCAGGTCTAATCAATACAAGTATGCTGTTTATGCTTTATTTCTACTTTATTTTACTCCTTTCTCTTGATTTCTTATGTATTTGCATCACATTTTTTTACAGATTTATTTATTTACTTTATTTACCCCCCTGCACTTGCTGTCTTTGTCCATTCATTGGGTGATCCTCTGTGTCTCTTTCCTGCCTTCTCTTCTCATCCTTCTTCTCCAGTCTTCACCGGAATTCGATCCTAGGGACCTCGGATGTGGGAGAGAGGCACTCTGCCACCTGTGCCACCATAGTTCCTGGTTGCTGGAGCATCTCATATTGGCTCTCTTCTGTGTCTCTGCCTTGCTGCATCATCATCTTGCTGCATGGCTCAGCTCAGCGGGCCCTGGCTTGCTGCGTGGGCTTGGCTTACTGTGTGTGTGTATGGGCAGGTGGTTCACCTGCACATCTTCTATTTTTATTTTACCAGGAGGTCCTGGAGAGTGAACCCGGGTCCTTCCATATGGCAGATAGTCGCCCAACCATTTAGCCACATCCGCCCCCCTGCATCACATTTTTTGAGACAGGTAAAGTTGAAGGGTTGAGGGCGAGCACATAAGCCAAGGTTTGAATATATTTCATCATTAATGTAGTAGAAAATATTTCTGAGTGCCTAAAGTAGGTCAGGCACAGGAGACAAGCTTTGAATAAATATCAACCTTGTCTCACACACTTTAAAATGCTTCTTTTAAAATTTCTTACTTTCTGACTTTCATATTATCTGTCATAAACTAGTGTAGTTAAGATCAAGGAAATAGTGTGTTTTCAATATTATATCAAGGAAAAACCTATTCTTTAAAAAATGAGGTTTGGGGTAAATTTCTATAAGTATACATTTCCATCCCGAATGGAAATCATATCAAACTAATGAAGTGTATTCATTATTGTGTTTAAAAGAACTAATAATCAGGTAGTCCTAGAGGAAGTTCTTATATAAATGGTATTTATGACATTTTTATTTGTTCAGCTCTAATTTTGTAGACATTTATTATGTAATTAGGTGGAAACACGAATGAGCTTTTCTATATTGCCTAAGTTAGTAAACTCTATATTCTTCTTCCCCACTGCCGCAGTCAGATTCTACTGTGATCCCCAGGATCCTGGCCTCCTGGTTCTCATTCCTTTGTGTGGTCCCCTCTCCTTGAGTATAGGCAGGACCCATGACTTTCTTCTAACCCACAGATTCTGGCAAAAGTGATTGAATGCCACTCTTGTGAATATGTTACATTATACATGACTGTTTTGAAAACAGACATGCTCTAGAGCCCCTCCTTCTGCCTCGGTGAAGTAAGTGACCATGCTTATATGTCAAGGAAATGCAGGAAACCTTTACAGACTTCAGTTTCTAGTGGCTGAGGGTATCTGTAGCCTAAAGCCACCAACAACCAGTCTTACAGGTGCAAGGAAATGATACCTGCAGACAATGAGAGTGAGCTTGGGAGCAGATTCTTCTCACAATAAGCCTCTAAATGCAGTTCTAGACTGCAATCTTGTGAGACCCAACTAAGCTATACCTGGGCTCCTGACTAATAGAAACTGTATTCCAGTAACTGATATGTTTGCAGTGATTTGTTATGCAGCAACAGAGACCTAATATACTAACTATTCTGCAATTACTTTCTTTAAGTAATTATGCTAATTTCTTTAAGTATGGCATTAATTTGCCCTTGCATTCCACAAATATGTGCCCACTGTGGTTCTAGTTATGTAGGACATGGTAATAAATAAAACAAACAATTCTTATGTTCTAATGGAGGAGAATAACATTAAAATTTTATCATAGAATAATTACATATTACAGTGTGTTAAGTGAATAACAAATGATCAAACAGGAGAATTAGGAAAAGTTCTTCAAGGGTATGCTAGTACATGTTTAAACAACAGATTTTTGAGGGGTAGAGGAGGAGCCCTAATTTGTAGGATTTGTCTATTCTGTGGTATACATATTCTTATCATGGCTAATTTTTAAGATACCTACATGATGTCATTGAACATGGAGTTGGGAAAAAATGAGAACAATCAACTTTCACAAGCTGGAACAAGCAGGTCCCAGTACATCCCTGGGCTTCCCTAAAAAAAAATGATAGGTCAAATGAGTGTTGAAGGATTAGTATGACTAAACCTAACAATGATAGGAAGATGATAATTCTAAAAGAGAGGGCAGCATTTAAAAGGTCTTGAACCTGGAAAAGTTTTCTTTTTATGAAGAACTGAAAGAAGGGGAGTGTGGCTGTAGCATGAAGGCTAAGGGGAAAGAAATTCAAAAGGGAAGACTGGAGAATCAGACTGTTCAGACTGTCAAACATTATTCTAAGCTCTGAGGATACAAGGGTAAATCAGAGACATAACATCCTTACCTACACAGTGCTCACTGCATCTTCTTATTTGCAATATGAAGAATTTTAGAGTTTGGCCCAATAGCAAAAGGAAGCCATTGGATTATATTAGCAACAGTTTGTGCTTTTAAAAGATAACTGCTCTCTGGATAAATTCATTTTTAAAAGTACATGAAAGGTTAAGGAGAGTATTACTTATCAGCATGTCAATTCCTTAATCTATAAATAAGAACAATAAACATACTTGTATCAGCGTTTGTTTTAGAATAATTCGTTCTATGTAAATTGTCTAAAAAGGTGGTTGACACATATTAAGCTCTCCATAAATGCTAAGAAATTTTTTCCTTCTCCTATTCTTTGTTTAAAATTGTTATATAAAGTACAGGAACAGTTCTGTGATATAGATACAAATTTGAAATGGTCAGAATATAAATGGTGTCTGAAGTCAAAGGAGAAGACAATATTGCTAAGCAGACAAGGCAAATGAGGAGAGAAAGAAGGCCTAGACTTGTGAAGCTACAAAATTTAAAATGTTGACTAGAAACAAAGGAACCTTCAATATTTGGCAGAAGACTATGTCATAAAATATGGAAATGACAGTTTCTGTCTGCAGAACTATTTGAACTCACACCTCTATTACAGAACTCATTTCTAGGGTCAACATTATTATTAGAAGATAGAGTTCAGGAAAAAGTAATGAGAATGATTAAAGGCTTGATGTTAATGGATTTAGAGGAAAGATTAAAAACAAGAACTCTCCTCTACAAAGACTGTGGGAGAATGGTTATAAGTAATGTCCTGAAGTTTTAAAAGACTAGTCAATATGGAGAAAAAATAATTATTTTCCTCAGATTAAAAAAATAAAAGAAACAAAATACTGGTTTATTAGACCAAATAGAAGAGTACATTGAGAAAATTTATTTTGTGAAAAAAATTTCCGGAGAAATTGATGAGATTCCACTTTGAGATATAAAAAACAAAATTTGTAAAATAAAATTTAAATTTAATTCTATCTGACATTTCTGCTTGTGTAGAAATATGTTCATAATGAAACAAATATCTGCGATCTTTACTTCCAGATAAATTAGAATCTCAATGCGGTCAGAGATCTATGTCTTTTCACTGATGTATCATCAATACGTGGGATGCTTGACATAGAGAAAGTGCTCAATGAATATGTGTAATTTTTAAAAAAAGAAATACTCAAATATTTATATCTCAAGTTTATTTACTAGAGTCAGGAATAAATCCATGGTCTATCTTTGTGCGGTAATCTCAAATTACAAAACTTTTATTATGGTGGGTTTGCTGTAGAAAACAAAGCAGATTATATTTTAAGCAATTTTGAATTCACATCTTGATACAAATCTATTAAATTTACCAAATATTAATAAAATAATATAAAAAATCTCATAGAAATTTAGAATTATAGTAAAGAGAAAGATATAATAAAATATTTAAAAGCTATTTCTTCCTTTAAAAAGAAATCTTATAAAGTTCTCTGATTTTAAGGTGTGTTTTAACCCTTTATTACCCACAGATTGATTATAGTGTAATATCATCAAGAAAATAAAATTCTGCAATACAATATGTTCTATTTATTTTGGTGTTTCTGAAAAACATAACCATTATTTTCCAAAATTGCTTTAGATTAACATTTTCAATTCTCTCATAATTGATCAACTCTTTGACTCCATTAGAACTAAAGGTCAGCAATATTACTGTAGGCTGTTTTTTTTTTTTTTTTTTTTTATTATGGGTAAAAATCAAAATTATCACAATACATACAAACATTTGTAAAATTATATATAAATATATATGCATAAATGTGTATTTGCTTACAAAAATGTTATTTTTTATATATATATATACA
>JAKSZT010053946.1:6528851-6551245 GCA_026826555.1 Tolypeutes matacus | reverse complement strand
AGAGGGCTTATATCCCATGGATATGGTGGGTGGGATGATCCTGCCTGCAGATGCAGGCCCTCTCCATTCCCTGGGATGGCCATTTCCCATCGTTGTCTCCTCACCAGGTGACTTGGATGAGTCCATTGAGCTGTAGGCTGTTTTTGATAGAAGAAACCTAAACATTTTAAAAGGCTTTTAAAATTACTGCCTTAATTTCAATGAAATAAAAAAGCTATTAAATTAACAAAATTTCAAAGTTATAGGATTGATATTATTTAAACCCATTCTATTTTAGACAATGGATTTCATTAAAATTCACTTCATTTTATAATATTGAAAATTATATAGAAGGTAATGATCTTGTGAGTATTTTGGTAATTTAAGTAGCAAAACGAGACTAAAACCACACTCATAGTAATGATTGATATTAGTGCAGATTCTGTAGGAGTAAATAGATTAACCATTGCCAAATTTCTTCCCCACAATCGGAAATAATGAGGATAGCATCTTTAATGAATGTATCACTAAATATGTTTTTAAAAATTAGAAGTATCAATCATCTCCTAATTATGCACTGAAGTATATATTAGTGGCACAGATGCCAGATATAGAATTATTAAGGAAATGATAAAGTAAAAGGAGCATTAAACCTGATTTTAGGAAAACTCCATCACCAATTAGATGCCCTTTTGGACTAATTTGCAGGGTATCAGAGAAGAGAGAACTGTGCAGAGTTGTGATCCCAGAATTCTGATTTCAAATTCACCATGGATGCTTGTGTGAGGACAGGGTGAGAATATGTGCTCAGCAGAGGCCTGCTGTGGGGCTAAGAATTAAGTGGGGAATTAAGTGGGGATATCATACAGAGTTGGGAGATGTTGAAGATATGGTCCTACAGAATAGAGAGATGTTGCTGAGCGCTCCAAGTATTCCGTTAAGAACATAGAAATACTATTCATCATTAGGACTAATAACACACCTTAGAAAGGGTCCACATTCTAGAACTAAGTTCAAAAGTGAAATAACACTAGCATAACAAAGAATAAAATAAAGTTTGCTACTGCCAGAATAATACACCAGTAATTTAACTGCCTATCAAGATAAAAATCAGTACCAGATAGAAGAATACATTATTCAGTTGCTCTACATTGTATCATCTACACTGTTCAAATTACAATAAAAAATTACTAGGCATGTAAGGAAGGAAGATACGACTGATAATCAACGGGGAAACTGTCAACAGAAACAGACAAGCTAGGTAAGCCAGATGTTGGAATTAACAGACAGCTACTATAAAATGCCTATATATTTAAGTACTGAAAAGTACTTAGTGAGTCATAGTGAGTTAACAGGTAGAAACATCAGCAAATAACAAAATGAAAATTGAACTAGAGTGTACAATATCTAAATAAAAGAAAATACTAGATGGACTTAAGAGCAATTTAGATATAACAGAATAAAGGATGGGTTAGCACACTTGAAAACAATTATTCAATCTAAATGACACAGAAAACAAAAAGAAAGTAGCCTTAGTAACCTCTGGGACAATATCAAATGGTCTAACATAATCAATCACTAACAAACCATCTGGAATCTCAGTAGGAAAGGTAAGAGAATAGGATAAAAGGATATTTGAAGAAATAACATCCAACTATTCCATATTTTGCTGAAAACAAGAGCTGACATGTCCAAGATGCTCTGCAACAAAAACCTGAGGCATGATAAATACAAAGAAAACCACATATTGCACATCACAAATTGCTAAGGAAAACTATGTGAAGGAGGAAATATTAAAAGGCAGATGGAGAAAAATGAGATAAATCATGCAGACCATCAACAATACAAATGATAGTTGACTTTTAATCAGGAAAAATGGGGGGAAGACAATATGGTCAAATCACTAAAGTGCTAAGTAAAAAAAAAACTGTCTATTTCCTAATTCCAGGGATATACCTTTGAAATATGCGGGTGAAATAAAAAGAATTTTCTGGTAAATGTAAGATCAGAAAATTTGTCTTTAGCATATCTGCATATAAGAAATGCTAAATAAATACTTTGAGATGAAGGGAAATGACATAATCCATTGAAATTTGGATATACACAAGTGAAAGAAAAGCACTGAAAATGGTAAATAGGCAGGTAAATACAAACTATACCTTTTTTTTTTTTTTTTTCAGATACCGGGGCGGGTATCTACATATAATATGTGTACAAAGGGACCACGTATGTAGTACCCTGATGCTCAACCACTTGAGCTACACAGGCTCCTTAGGTTTTTTAAAAAATTCCTATAAAGATAATCCGTTATTTAAAGCAAAATACCAGAAATGAAAATAGTATCAGAAATGAAAAATATCAGAAATGAAAATAGTAATATCAATTCGGTGATAAAAACCATGAAAAATGTATACCAATAATGTTTTTTAAAAAATAGACAAAAATAGTGAAAAACATGACGTACAAAATTGATGCAAGAAGAAATGAAAAATCTGAAATCTCCATATGCATTAAATAAATTAAATTTGTAATCAAAATCCTTCAAATAATGAAATTCTAGGACAACATGGTTTCTATCAAATATTTGCGGAAGAAATTATCCCATTCTTAATCAAAATTTTATGAAAATAAAAGAAGTGGGAATAGTTTCCAAATCATTTTATGAGGCCAAGATAACTCATTTGACAAAATTTGAAAAAGATATACTAAGGAAAGAAAATTAAAGATCAATACCCCTCACATACATAAACACAAAAAATACTCCAAAATTATTGACAAATTAAATTAAGCAATATATATAAAGATAAATTTTTAACAAGTAGGCATTATCCCAGAAGTGCAAATTTGATTTATTATTTCAAAATTAACCGATTCAATCCATCGTGGTAACATAAAAAAAAATTCACATGAGCACCTCAATTGTTGCCATAAATGTATTTGACAAAATTCAACAATAACAATTTTAAAATGTCAGAAACAGAGAAATAGAGGAGGAAATCCTCATTCTGATAATGTTCATATATGAAAAGTCTGCAGAAACATCATATTTAGTTGTGAAATACTGAAGAGTTCTTTTCTTTAAAATTGGGGAAAAGCCAAAGATCTCTGCACTTACAATTTCCATTCATTGTTTTAGTGGAAGACTTAGCCAATGCTTCTCGGCAAGAAAAGAAATAAAAGCATAAATATTGAACAGAAAGAGGTGAATCTCTCTTTATTCATATATGGATTTTTTTACATAAAAAGCAAAAGATATCTACAAAACTGTACTAGAACTAATTGATTTTAATACATTCACAGGAAAAAAGAATATGAATTTCAATTTTATTTCTATAAGTAAAACATTTTATTTCTAGCAGCAAGCAATTGAAAGTCATGTAACAAAAAGTCCATTTACCTAGCATAATAAAGTACTTAAGAATAAAATCATCATAAAAAAACCAACAAACTCTAAAATGACAACTATAAAGTATTGCTGAGAGAAATCAGAGAACTAAAATAAATGGAGAGATATCATTTTCATGAATTGGATGACTCAATATTGTTAGGATGTCTATTCTCTAAAATTGACTAACAGATTTAATGTAATTAAAATTAAAATCTGAAATGAAATTGGCAAGTTAATTCTAAATGTGTTTTTTAAATCCAAAGAAATAGAAGTGACAAAACAATCTAGAAAAAAGAACAAAAGAAGCTTACGTTATTGAATTTCAAAGCTTAGTAAAAATAAGTCTTATTATACCTGCAATAGAGACAGTTGTAATTGGCAAAAGAATATGCAAATAGATCCATAAAAATAATAAAGATTCCAGAAATAGCTACACATATAGAGTCAATTAAGTTTTGAAATAGTGCCAAGGCAATTAAATGGAGAAAGGAAAGTCTTTTTAACATATGGTGCTGAGACAACTGGATAAAATAGAAAACAAAAATGAACCTCAATGCCTACCTCACATTATATATACAGAGCAAAAAAAATCATTAAAATTAATTTTAATCTTAAACACAAAACCTTAAAATATAAAGGTTTTCGAATAAAGTAAAGGTGATTATCTTAGTTAAATTAGGGTTGTGAAAGAATTCTTAGAGTGTACGGCAAAAGTCAGGCAGTGGGAAGTGTTTGATAAATTTCCACAAGCTTATTTAGGGTCCCCTCAGTGGAGGGGGTGGTCCAGAGAGGCCTTCTTTTGGGTCCCTTATTTCTCCACACACACACAAAAAAAAGTTACTTTAAAAAAAAAATTGAACTTAGTTTAATCACTAAAATCTGCTTTAAAACCTGCAGAGAGAAGGCTTTAGGGTAATTGATTGATGAATGCAGGCTGAGAGGCTCCACAAGGGCCCAAGAAGGAACTCTGTTCTTCCTTAGCTTTGTTTGACTGCTTGCTTGTGCATTTATTTGGTTTTTCTTTCTTTGTTTGTTTATTTCTTGCTTTCCTTTCCTCTTTCCTCCCTCCGCCCTTTTTTAAAAATTAGGTGCTGCTAACTTGTTTCTTCTTTGCTGTGCTTCTTCTTCCTTGATTTCCCATTCTCTGTGTATATTGATTTTGTCTACCAATGCTAGCCCTTTTCCTTCCTTCATTTTCTACCTTTTGCTTACTGCTGTTGTTCTTACATTGCACCTTTGTTTATTAGTCCTCAACTTCATGGGTGTCGATTTCTATCTTGTCTATTCTGTTTTCTTTTCTTTTTTTATTAACTTTTTCCTTTCAGCCCTTTCTTTACTCTTTTTCTCTCTCCTCATCATTCTGGCCTTTTAAATCATTCTATATATTTTCCTCTATTTGGTTTCCCAGTCCATTGTAGGTACTCCACTTTTTTTCCCCTATTACTCTACACTGTCTGCATGAGTTAAATATTCATTTTACTAACTCTGATATGGCCCCTCTTCTGACTCTTATCAATATTACTATTATCCTTTTTCCTTTCTTACCTCTTTTGATTCCTCTGGCCCTAATCTTTTTCCTTCAAGGGCACGTAGAAAAAAGCAAGGAAATAGAGCAAGAACAAAGTGTCAAAGAGAAAACTTAACATACACACAGAACCACCAGCTAAATAAAACTCTAGAGCAGAGAGAGAAGCTAATCAACTGAATAAATCCATCAAGATAAAATGATGACCAGAAAGCAACAAAAAATTACAAACCATACTGAGAAACAGGAGGCATGGACCAGTCCAATGAAAAAACTAAAAACCATGAAGATGCAGAACCTCAAACAACTAATCAAAGCTGTCCAAACAAATATTATGTACCAACTTAATGAAGTGAAGGAAGAGATTAAGGATATAAAGAAGACACTGGGAGAACATACTGAAGAAATTGTAAACATACATAAAAAGATAACGGATATGATGGTGATCAATGGCACAATCCAAGAAATCAAAAAGACACACTGGATTCACATAACAGCAGATTGAACAGGCAGAAGAATTAGTGATGTGGAAGACAGTATATCTGAAATCAAACAGATAGTAGAACAAATAGATAAAAAGACAGAAAAAAATCCAGCAGGGACTTAGGGATTTAACCAACAACACAAAATGCACAAACATATGCATTATAGGCATCCCAGAAGGAGAGAAGGGAAAGGGAACAGGAGTATTGAAGGAAATAATGGCTGAAAACTTCCCAACTCTATTGAGGGAGATGGATGTACATGTCCAGGAAGCACAGCATACTGCAAGCAGTATAAATCCCAACAGGCCTTCTCCAAGACATATAATTATCAAAATGTCTAATGCTCAAGACAAATAGAAAATACTCAAGGCAGCAAGAGAAAAGAGAACCATCACATACAAGGGAGCACAATAAGATTAAGTGCTGATTTCTCATCTGAAACCATGGAGGCAAGAAGACAGTGGTGTGACATAGTCAAGGTACTGAAAGAAAAAAACTTCCAGCCACGAATTCTCTATCCAGCAAAGCTGGCATTCAAAAGTGATGGAGAGTTCAAAATATTCACACATAAACAGAAATTAAGAGAGTATGCCAATAAGCAACCTGTACTTCAAGAAATACTAAAGGAAGTTCTACAGGTTGAAAGGAAAAAATAGGAGAGAGAGTTGGAGGACAGTGTAAGAACACCTAAAAAGACATAAAGAGAAATAAAAACAACATAGGACATACATAAACCCAAAGAAAATATGGCTGATGTAAGAAATTTGTTGAGAGTAATAACACTGAATGTTAATGGATTAAACTCACCAGTCAAGAGACACAGATTGGCAGAATGGATAAGGAAATATGATCCATCTATATGCTGTCTACAAGAAACCAACCTTATACCCAGAGATTCAAGGAGGCTGAAAGTGAATGGCTGGAAAACAATTTTACAAGCAAACAATAACCAAAAAAGGGCAGAAGTAGCTATCCTAATATCGGACAAAATAGACTTTAAATGAAACTTTTATACATTGCTATGGAAGTAGAAAATTTACACTTTGGAAGCTGTATTACAGTTTCTCATAAACTTATACATACATAGTCTATAATCCAGCAATTCTTGATTTATTATTTACAGAAGAGTAATGGAAACATATGTCCACAAAAAAAATTGCACAATAATAGTATAGCAGTACCATTCACAATAGTAAAAAACATGACGCAATTCACCTACCCATCAGTAGGAAAATGTCTAAACAAATTGTTATATATTCACACAATGGAATATTACTCAGCAATGAAATGAAACGACCTAATGATATGTGCAGCAAAAAAATGAGTGTGTCTTAAAACTAGTATTGAGTGAAAGAAATTAGATACAAAAGCATATACACTCCATGATTCCATTTATGTGAAAAAAGATGAAAATGATCTTCAATGATAGAAATCTCAATAATAATTTCTTACAGATGGTAGTAATTGACTGAATGAGGAATTGACTGCATGAAAACATTTTCTATGGTAATGGAAATATTCTGAATTTTGTCTGGGGCATTGGTAAAAGAGCTACAGTGGTGTGCTGGAGTCATGTTACCTTGTGAGAAGTGATCATTAAATATTCAGAAATGTTGTGAGCCGCTTGTTAAAAGGTTTGTAGTTTTAAATCAGACATAGTGGGAGTATTTGCACCATGAAAACTGATGAACACTACAAATCAAGGTTTTGTTCATTTGTATGTTTTATTTTATTTTTTCCAGAAAACGATTTACCAGTTTCCTCTGCGTGAGTGTGTACACTCATAAAGCCTCATGGAATGCTTAAGAATCATGCACTTTCCTCTATATGTATTTTTTTATGGAGAATTTGATGTGCATATTTTCAGAACACCTTACATTTATATGAAAAAAATCATATATGCACCCAAATATTTTGTTTCAATTTATGTTTTGTTTTCACAAAAATGAGTTCTGCTTCATCCTGGTATTTAGGAATACATGCTCTGAAATTACACTATCTGGGTTTGAAATTACACTATCTGTACCTTACTCATCTTAGGACCTTAGATAAATCACTTTACTTCTCTGAGTCCTAGTTGTCTCATTTGTAGCTAGATAAAAAGATTGCCTTTTCCAAAGGTTGTTATGCAAACCAAATAGCATAATATGTCTACAAAGTTTGAATAAGGTGCCATAACATATTTATCTCCGCAAAAATGTCAGTTAATGCTACATGTATCATCTGATAACTTGCTTTTTACAATTTTAATATATTCAGGACAGTAATCATGTTGTTACATACATTATTTGTGTCCAGAGGAAAGCCAAAAAATGGAAGCTTAATAAATATTTATTAGATAAATTGATCAATTATTACTAAAAATAATGTTTGCTAAGAAAGGTACAGAAAATGTTTATTTTAATTCTATAAAATCTTTCCTTTATTCAGGCCACTTAGATTTTCACAAATGTTTCCCTGTTATAATTAAGTGTGCAGTTATCCTGCTAAACTTTTAAAAAATTCAGATCCTATTTTATATATGTACAATATAAATGATAAGCAGAAAAGGAGAATTTTGTCTTTGTTTTTTGTGTTTTATTTTGTTTGAAAAAATCCATGATGATAATGCCTACATGCATGTGGGCATATTGTATTAATAGTTAGATAACAAAACACCAAGTGATATAGAGTAATTTCTTTTCTTTTTTTTTTTTTTTAATTAATGGAGAAAGAGTCTTCAGGGAGTATTATACCATGAAATTGTTTCTTTCCAAAAATTAAGTTGTTTTATAAAATCCCTTTCACTCTTACACTAAAGATAGTTATACATGCCACTAACTAAATTTGCAGAACCAGAATTAAAGGCAAATTGTATCACAACTATTTTCTCACCTGCAGATGATGTGTTATAGTCAACCCTCTCTTTAGCTACACCTGCTGCCTCCCCATACTCCTTCATGCCTAGGGATGGTAACAGTCCCTGCTGTTGCTACTCTAGGGTGCTTTAGCATCCTTGTTGATGTACATTAACACTGGCACACATGTGCAGATAGTCTCTTAATTAAACTCTTTAACTACTTCTGAGAATGCTATTTCTTTTCTGGCAGGGCCTTGGCTGATACAACTGTAGTTAGGGAAAATTTGAATTGGTTGCAGTTTATTCACCATCCTTGTTACATGGAAGATAGCGAATTACAGAAAAAATGTGTGGGAACTTTTAGTAGAAGCCAATATGATAACAGAAACAAAATAGTGATAGTAAAAATAGTCTACTCACTACAAGCAGTAAAGAAATCCCCCATAGTCCATCCTAACTAAAGATTTTACCTATGACCTAGAGTCAAAGTTTTGGTAAATATTATATTATGCTCACACTGTAATTATATCAATATTTTAGTATAAAGAACACCAAATAATATTTGTATATATAATATTTATATGTTAGGGAAATAATATACAGCACATCATTCACATAATATATGTTCTGTTTTCTCTATTCTTTTTGTAGTTTTTTCTAAAGCTTCACATTCTAATCTCAATACAGAAACCAGAGTGATCCTTTTATAGGTAACCCAGACCACACCACTTCTCTACTCAAAAGCCTCCAGGGACCTCACATCTTATTAAGAGAAAAGGTGAAAGTCTGTATAGTGGCTATAGTCTTTTTTTTTTTTTTTAAGATTGTATTTATTTATTTCCCCCCCCCCCATTGTTTTTGGGCTCATTGTCTGCTCTCTGTGTCTGCTTGTCATCTTTTTAGGCAGCACCAGGAACCAATCCTGGGACCTTCCGGGGTGGGAGAGAGGCACTCAATCTCCTCTGCCACCTCAGCTCCCTGGTCTGCTGTGTCTCTTATTGTCTCTCCTCTGTGTCTCTTGTTGTCTCTCTTCTGTGTTTCTTTTTGTTGCATCATCTTGTTGTGCCAGCTCTCTGTGCAGGCCAGCACTCTTGTGTGAGCCAGAACTCCGTGTGGGCCAGAACTCCGCGTGGGCCCGCTCGCCTTTCACCAGGAGGCATCAGGAATCAAACCCTGGACCTCCTATATGGTAGACTGGAGCCCAATTGCTTGAGCCACATCTGCTTCCTATAGTCTCTTAATTTAATGATTCTTGTTAACTCTTACACTTCATCTCCTTCTACCACCCACTTTCTTTACACTCCAGCAACAATTCACCGACAGTCTGGCCAACCCACCAGTCATATTCTTTTTCCCTACCTATAATATTCTTCCCTGCATAGTAGCTGCATAGCTAGCATCCACATCTGCTTCAGATCTTAGGGCAAATGTTATCTTTTTGTTGAGGCTTTCCCGGACTACACAATTTAAATTTTCAAAACTTCCCCTTATTTCATAAGCTCTATGAGGGCAACTGTTTTCACTTGTTTTATTTCCTGCTGTAGTCTCAGTCCCTAGAATAGTGTCTGCCACAATGCAGGCACTTAATAAACACATGTTGACTGAAGTAATGATTGTATGAAATCAACTGATATTTAAAGCCAATATTTGTGGTGCTAGTTATAGATTGGTTCCTAAATAGGGCCTTTTCCTATTTGAAAGTGAAACTAATTATAAAAGATCTAAGTTGTTTCAATTATTTTATCTTTTGATCATTATTTAGTATGCAAATAATCCTAAAGTTTTGTACAATAAAATTAATATATGCTTGCTTTAGAAAATCTGAACAATATCACAAGGAATAAGGTAAAGAAAAAACCCTGGAATATATTATACTTTTATAAAAAGGCTCAGTAATATTTTGGTGCATTTTATTCTAATACCATACAACTACTTTACATAATCAGGTTTCCTGCTTTCTAAACTTGTTTTTATGTTTTGGATGATTACCACATCTTTAAATGTTTTAATAAATATCTGAATATGGTAAATATATTTAATGGCTTCAAAATATTCCATCTAATCAATGTGCCCATTTTAAACCATTTCCTAGTGATCTATCCATTTCTACTTTTTCATTATGATAAATAATGCTATGCATTTAAATTAAAATAAAATTATGCTAAGAAATCCTGTAATTACATTGTTATGACAGAAGAGCATCAAATAATTCCATAATACCTCAAAATAACATATTGAGATAAAGTTTGTTTTTTTAAACTGACATGGGACATCATCTTTCATGTGCCAAAACACATTGTGTGCTCACTGTTTTTTTATAACCATGAAACATTCCAGAGGGGATTCAGACAGGTCAGCCTAATAGTTTAGCAAAATGGAGACTGGGCTTAAGAAGAATTAAATTGAAAGGAATAGCAGGACTACTAAGGTTAAGAATATGAGAAACACAAAGCTGAAGAGATATGGGAGAAACCAATCAACCAATAAATGGCATTATGTAGTCAACAAGAGATTATAGTCTATTGTCAGAAGTTAACATGTTAGTTAGGAAAAAGAAGGTACACAAGAAACGGCACTCTACCATGTAATATTGCATTTTCAAAAATCATCTTTCCGGGGAGAACAATATTTGCTCATTGCTGTACCCCAGCACCTAGGACAGGACTGGCATGTTGGGGGTGATCATAAATAATTTTGGACCTACTGATTCTATGCCTGTAATAAATATGCAAACTAATATTTATAAATGATTAATATTAGTGATATGCTCACTTCCCAAATAAAATATCTGCAAGTATTATGATACGAAGAAATGTGAGATATTAGAGAAAAAATAAAATAATTTTTTTCCGCTATCAAACTCTACCAATTAAACAGTAAATTTCCACTTAAAAACAGGTAGGGCACCATCAAGAATCAGCTCTTTGATCTGTGCAGTTTGAATTAGATACCTGCTCTACTTTAAAATTTTATTTCTTTGTATTGATGTAGTCATAAAAATATTTTAACCCACTTTATCTCTACATTATCTCATTTGCGATTCATGCCAAATACATATTATTATTATTGCCATTTCCTATGAGTACACTGAGAATCAGACAAGGCAAGTATGACAGCCATCATCCAATAGTATATAGCAGAATTAAGTTTGAAAAATGGATTTATTTTTAAACTTCAATTTCAATTCTCTTTTCTCTCATCAGTAAGGTAGGATCTGATATTACTATTTCAAATTAATATTGCATAAAACAATGTAAGTTATTTACTGTCTTTCCTAGTGGGATTTTTTAAATTTCTCAACCA
Organism: Tolypeutes matacus; assembly: GCA_026826555.1. NCBI lineage: Eukaryota > Metazoa > Chordata > Mammalia > Cingulata > Chlamyphoridae > Tolypeutes > Tolypeutes matacus. The sequence goes on along the minus strand of JAKSZT010053946.1, from coordinate 6,539,726 downwards.
TCTTACCTAGGCTTAGTACAGATACAATAAGGGAGTAAACAAAAAATGTCTCTCATCTTATCTTGGGTTTAGACTAAAGCAAGGATCAACCACGGTTATAGGGACTAAAACACTATTCACCTGGGTAAAATCCTTCTGTTTCTTCCTGCAGAATTACCAGAAATGACAGCCACAATTTCTACCCAGCCCTAAATACTTCAGTGTCTAGTGAGACTGAATTACTCTAGAACAGGGGTTCTTAACCAGCGGTCTTAACCAAGGTTCTTAACCAAGGGGTCAGTGGAAAGATTTCAGGGGATCTGTGAGCTTGAATTTGAAAAAAATCAACTTATTATCTTTATTTTCTCTGACCTCTAACTGAAATCTAGCATTTCCTTCACTTATGAATGTATGCAATATGTAAATTACGGTAGTATTCATTTCACCTGATTGGCAATGGGGTCTGTGGAACAAAATGGTTAAGAACCCCTGCTCTAGAAGGAGCCTCTCCCAGCCCAAGATCACATCTCTGAGATGACTAGTTGTATTTTATATTACTTATTCAAAAGGGAAGTTTTTGTACAAGGTACACAGTAAATAAAGCACAGAAAAGTCATTTCGGATTGTAGATAGTCCTTTCTACTAAAGATTTTCTATTGAAATTACTCAAATATTGTCTTGTGGACCTAGGAACTGGGTAAAGAGGCTTGCTATATGGGTAGGTGAATGACTAGAAGTGGAACATAAGCTCCCTCTTTATAAAAAAATATATATAATAAAACAAACAAACAGATTCCTGGAATCTAACTTGTAACTAGGCAATCTTTAATTTTCCTGCCTTCTATGAGATGACAGAACAGCACTGAAATCCCTTTCTTATCAATAATTTCACTGTGGTCTAAGGGAAAATCCAGGATACAGAAGTCTTATGGTTGTTTACCTTTAATGTCAGTCGATGCTAAAGCCTTATCACAGCTAGTTTGAAAGAAAAATTATTTAAAAATATTTCCCTGTGTAAGCAAAACCTTTTTCCATTGCAAATAGCAAAATTCATAGTTGACTCCTATTATTAGCTGGGATGGTAGACTCAGCTGTAGCTAGGGAGTTGCAAACCACAAACAGGGGAGCTAGAGAGCAGCACAGCTGGTTTAGGCTGAACACACAGTGTTGAACTGAAACACATCTTTGCTTAACTTGGCTGAGTGCAAGGTAAGCACTGTATGAAAACCCAAAAGAAAGCTTTCTGCTCTGTCGAGGCTTTGTGCCAACATGGGGTTTGGCAAGATGCTTCTGAGACCACAGAAGTTAACAGTTAGGTCTGAGGGGGGAAAAAATCGCATGTAAAACTAAAGCGAAGTCACACTATTTAAAACTATTCATTAGATTGTTCTTAATAGGATCTTTGTAGTGAGCCTAAGGTATCCACTTTAAATTTCCATCAAATGTAGATATTTGACATTATACTCAATTTTGTGATTATTTAAGTAAATGATGAAATAATAAGCACCAATAAACTTTGAAGTCCCCTCTCTAAATCAAGTGTGTCTTTAATTTTCATTAGGTGGTCAGGTGTGGGTTTTTTTTCAAGATTATTCAACAGCAAGCACACACTTCTGTTTCCTTAGAAATTTTGACATATCTAAGGAAACAAAAACTATGGTTATCCAAGATCATTATAGAAATCACCATAATTTAAAAGATGATTTTATTTTCCTATTCCAAGTAGGATGAGATAATGGCAGAGATATTAGAGACTGTGTGAGTTTTCTCGAGATTTAATATAACTGCAGTATAATAAAGTTATCTTTTATATATTACCACATGGAAAATGTTTATTAATTTAGAAATCAGTACATTTTATTTAAATGTAATTTTACTGGCTTTAATATTTTACCTTTTGAATGATGTTTCTGAAATTTTATTTAGTTCATTTTAATGTCTGATTTTTACATTAATGGAAATTATTAGTTAATCTACTAAATAGAAATGATTTATAAAACAATTTTGAAAAGCTAATTAGTCCATAGATGACAGTGATGTCTCATTTGCATAATATTGGGTTACTTAGCAAAAAAATATGTTTTAAATGCATGACGGATTATTTTCCCAACATTTTAAATAAAGATGCTATTCTAGTCTATCAAAAATTATAAAGGAAAATTAAAGTTTTTGTCACACATTTTCTCTGAGTTTTATATACCAAAAAAGTCACTATTTTTTAATTTACAATTTATTGGCTTTTAGTATATTCAGAAGTTTGTGCAACATCATCACTATATAATTACAGAATATTTTCATCACCCCAAAATGACTACTCTTACCCATTACTAGTCACTTCCCATTCCCCTCTCCCTTTAGTCCCTGCAACTTCTAATTTATTTTCTGATTCTGTAGATTTGCCTATTCTGGACATTTCATTTAAATGGAGTCATATAGTAAATGATCTTTTATGTCTGATGTATTTTACTTAATATACCATATCAGTACTTTGTTCCTTTTTATGGTTGAATAGTTTCCGTTGTATGGATATATCACATTTTGTTCATCTATTCACCAGTTGTTGAGCATTGCATTGTTTCCTTTTTCATTTTGTAGCTATTATGGATATTCCTTTACAAGCTTTTGTGTGGACTTATTTTTTCAGTTCTCTTGGTTATACACCTCAGAGTAAAATTGCTGGTTCATATGGTAACTCTTCCGTTTAACTTTTTGAAAACCGCCAAACTGTTTTGTAAAGGGACTGAGTCATTAGATATTCTCAGTCAGCAATGAATGAGGTTTCTAATTTCTCCACAACCTTGTTGACACTTATTTTTTTGTTTATTTGATTATAGATATCTGATTAATTTTTGACAGTCCCTCCAGAACAGTTGATAAACATTGGATATGAAAGGAAGGGAAAAGTCAAAGATGACTCTGAGGTTGTAAGTGAACGCTGGTGTTATTACTGGAAGTAGAACAGCAAGGAGAGATAAGTTTGAGGAAAGAAAGTAATTGTGAGACTGTGGAAGACTGGGAATGCCCAGTGGGTCAAGTGCAATAACAGATTGAGAGCTTGGAAATATAATCAGAGTTTATGATGCTTGGTTTCTACACTTGACAGAATGATAAGCATAAACTCTGGAATCTCATAGTCTGGGTTTGTACCCAGGCTCCAACATTTACGACCTGTAGCACCTCTAGTCTGTGACTTAACCTCTTTGTTCTTTGGCTATACTAGGCTATAATAATTTATGTGTCTAAAAAAAATGGTTGTGAAAATTAAATAAATTAATATATTACATGTAAAGTGCTTAGAAATGTGTCTCCTATATAATAAACATTAGCCATTATTAAGATGACCACATAATTTACTGTCTAAGGCATAATTTACTCTCAAAGGTGTCCTGGTTTGGACATTAAATGATCATACTGAAACCACAGGAATAAATGAACACTGATCCAGCCAAACTGGGATGTATGGTCTTTTTATCTATTATTATTCTGAACCCTTGGGGTTTCCGTTGAGGCCTCAAACACCTTGGCACAGCACCAAGAAGTGTTGAATGGGAAATAATGTTCTTGTTTTAACCAAAGCTATGGAACAGTTTAAAAAATTAAGACAGAAAAAGGGGCATTTTGTATATTTAATAGGTTATTATTAAAAAATATAATAATAATAACCACAATTAGAAATTACTTGTCTTTGAGTTTTAGTTCTGCAACTTTCTTTTTCTAGATTTTGGTAAATTTGTTAATATCCTGAGACTTGGTTTGCTCATCTGGAAAATGGTGATGACATCCACATCCTTTAACTGCTGTAAAGATTGAAATAGCAGGTGCAAAACATCTTTGAAAATTTAAAAACCTTATTAAAGTTTAGGTTATTGTTATAATTCACTGGATGTCACTCTTTAATGAAAAACTCCAAAGTTCTAAAAACACCAAAATATTGCTTTGTTTCTCTAATCTGTAACTCATGAATAACTGTTGTAGAGGTACAGAATTAAGGCCATAAAAAGCCATGGACAAGACATTGAAAGCTATATTGCTTCATTCCAACTCTTATTACTTTCTAGCTCAATTATAGCTCAAACAAAAATATTGGTTAATTATCTGCAAAGTTGAGCTGTTGCTAGAGAGTGCAAAGCACGGGGAACGGAGACAGGGAACTGATCCAGACCAGATGGGCAAAACAGCAATGACAGTGTGTAGATTGGGGTCACAGGCAGGAAGCTGGTTAATATAGGAAAAAAAATTGTGTAGTTGCTTTCATGAGAGCAAAGGGAAAAAAAAATCCAAGTTCAACATTAGGTAAGATTAGAATGTAACATGAATGACTATATTATAAGTAGATAGGGTGGGCTCCATGTCCAGATGTCCAAAACAGAGGTCAATGTCCAAATTGAAGAAGAGGCATTTCAGAATAATTAAATTTGGGAACTGGTTTCAAATCCTGGCTCCACTATCCACTAATTGAGTGACTCTAAGCATATCTCTTAACCATTCTTGGCTCCATTTCCTAACTCACAAAATAGAAGTAAAAATACTACCAACCTAAAGAGTTATTTTAAACAAGATAATCTGTATGAAGTATTTAGGTACCTGAAATATGTTAAGTACCCAAAATAAGTTAGTTAATAAGTTATTATCTGCTATAATCTTGACTGGACCTACGTAAAATGCTCTATAATATCAACAATGGAAATAGCTATCTATAATATCCATAATTGCCCTTTAATGATAAGGAAACAGAGAACAAAGTTCAGTTTAGGAGGGCAAAGGCTGTATATCAAGATCCAGATTAGAACATGAACTCTAAGATTTTAATTAGTCTTCCTGTCATAAATAGAGAAACAGCAATGGGAGATTTGTGTTGTGGGCAACAGTGTTTTTTAAAGTAGAGTGATGGATCCTTGAGGGGTAAAAGGGGCTTTGGAAATCAAGAGGGCATCTTCAAGAATCTGTACTCCTGTGGGTGGGAGTGAGGGGAGGGATAGCAATAGAAGGAAATAGTAAAGGGCAATTGAGAAGAAAAAAGTAAGTGGAAAATACTTGGGAAAAACAGCACTCACATTGCCACTTTTCTCAAACTGTTGGCAAAGATCTAGAAGTGATCTCTTTAGATACTCAAGGTGATGATTATTTCCACCAATATGGAAAAGTCCTTTATTTTAAGTAAAAAACGTCCCATAATTCTGTAGTTCTGTAAGCCATATGAATTAGGACAATGATGGCATAGTCGGCCCTATTTTATTCTTTTGAAGGAACATAGTAGATACAGAAGGCAGAAAATGGGTGATTTATAAATACAAATTTACTTGGAAGTATTATGGTAATTTTTTCTTTATTTTGTATTATTGTTTCATTAGTTATGGTAACTAGAGAAAATTCTATCATATTTTAAGCCTCTAAATATCTGACACACAGCAGTTCCTCAGCTAATAATTGACATATGTTCTTGAAAAGCCTGTCCCAAAGATGAGCTGTAGACTAAACAGAGACTTAGATTGAAACCACTGGTTTTTTTCCAGCTGAAATGAAGACTTCAATTTTTGGAAAATCATTCGCAAGAATAAAGGAATGATATACTATCATTTATTTTTCAATTCTGGTACCTTATTTTAGTTTGTGTTGTGGAGAACATCAGATTGGCAGTACAGAACTTTTTGGAAACAAAGAATTTCAATCATTGGGAAATATATAGCAAAGGCTTTATTACTACCACTGAGGGATTTGGGAATTCAGGAACTTTCAGGGCTGGCCCCATGGAAAACAGTTTTGTCTTTCTTGATGATCAAATGTTTCATTTCCTCTGCATGAGTTCTTTCTTTCCTGTATCTCTTGAGTCAAGGAGAAATTGCATCTCATCAGAAATTAGCTATATTTGTTTCAACGTGTTTACTTTTCCTTCTACAAATCATATTTATTTTACAAAAGGACCCAGGAAGAAGAAGAAACTAAAGGAAATCAGCTCTAACTAGTTGTACCCCGCATAATGTTTACTATTTGGGGAGTTCTGCATAGGTGCTATTAAAATACTAAACTTGAAAAAAAAATGCATCTTATTTCATTATACATGCAATTAGCAATTGCTGTTTCTGAGACTACAGTAGTTGAGTCTAATGATGAAACTTGAGAGACAAAAGTATTATTTTTAAATGCTGAAAGCCAAATTTTATGGGAGCATATTTTGCTCATCTGGTATGTAGTCAAAAGCATACAAAATAATTTTAAAGAAACTAGGCACTGTGTTAAACACAAATAAGTGACACGTGTTTAATATTTCTCATGGTAAGAGTTTTAAGAATTTGTTCACATGAAACAGATTAACGTATGCACAGAAAGTCATACAAATCTCATGTATAAGATTTATAAATAAACCTATAACCCATCAATATCATAATTTGGCTTTCATGTGATTACTGGTGATTGGTGTAATTTATTGGCTAGAGTGGTCATTTAAAAATCATTCCCAATTGGTTAAACCTTGAGGAAAAGCACCTAATTATTTTTGTGTGAAAGAAAAAAGGAAGTTCGTCCTCTGAGGCTCTGGAGGATTGTTAACAATATTTCTCCTCATCACCTTCATCCTGAAGGCAGCCTTGATAGGGATCACCTGAAGTTGAAGTTAGAGAGAAGAAATGAGGTGCCTGAAATGGTCAGTGTAGCCAGAGAAGTGTGTTTACCTCAAGGGATCATGGTTGTTTTAGTTTCTCCTGCATTTCATAGTCCTAGAATTCCTGCTCCTCATACATGCTTATATATCATAGAAATTTCTACATGACTTGTATAATAGCTGTCTTTATTGAAAGATTAAGAATTATTATTATTTTTTTTTAAAAGATTTTATTTATTTATTCATTTATCCCCCCCTTGCTGCTTGTGCTCGCTGGGTCAGCTAACCACGCCGTGGGGGCGGGCTTGCCTTCACCAGGAGGCCCTGGGAACCGAACCCGGGGCCTCCCATATGGTAAACGGGAGCCCTACTGATTGAGCCACAGCCGCTTCCCCAAGATTAAGAATTATTGACAGTTAATAAATCACTATACAAATAATAAGTGTGAAGAAGTGAATGCAACGGGTGTACACTCTTTCCAGGGGTCAATCTATTGACACAATAACAAAATGATCACAAACCAAACCAAAAGCAAAACCAAACCCAAACAACAAGAAATCCAGTTCTAGAATTGGTGCAGTGAAGTCCCTCTTAGTCCCTCCAAGGTTTTAACAGGATCTTAGTAAGGTTATAGGTGTCTTTTAGGATGTGATCTTGCTGAGCATTCTCTCTGAGGTTTCCCCTCAATTATACTCCACCTGCAGTGCAGCGCTATTACCGCACCCTTCCCCCATTACCTTTACACACCACATTCTATATCATTGCTTTCTGATCTTCTCCATCTTTTGAATTCTCCCTCTCAGAACCTTTCAAACTTTCTCAAAGATATTAACCTGAGCCTACATTCCTCCTTTAATCTAGCATCTACTAATTTGACTTGGAGGTTGAGCTTTCCCATCCTAGGCTTTGGCACTTTTAAGGAATTTTTTTTTGCCACATTTAACTATTTACTTATTTTCAATATATAAAATAACACTTTATTAAATTATAATAAAGCATTTCAGAAGTTTTTTAGCTAAAAGTTAATGTCATTTTTTGTAGGGACTGAGGATATCAAGAGAACTTATATTTAAATGGCATTAAGTCTATACCTCTTAAAGAAAAGGAGTGTTAGTGGAAGTTAGGAATGATTACATAGTGGAATATACTACCTAATAATCTGCAAATGTATAACGCACAGACAGAAATGAGCGTTCATAAAGGAGCATTTGGTATTGCTTCTCTGTTCAACCCACACTGAATACCCGAACTTTAAGTGTATCTATCTATAAGAACATCTAAAAGGATTCTTCAGTTTAGGTTTCTTGAAAAACAAAAAAGATAACTTTGAAATGATTAAGAATTCATTATGGCGAATTGCTGACCAGTTAAATATAATTCTCAGTTTCCTTGACAGCAATTGCACTGTATTTAAACTAAAGTCTTTGTTAAATCTTTGTACATATTCTGTGATCTGTGACTCTAACTTTTATAGAAATGTAGAAAATACAAAACCCAGAAAGGTTTCTCTTTCCCCCTATTTGTAATCCCTGCAAAATGCTGAGTATATTGTTTTCTTGCTAAATATGTTTCCATTTTACACCTCCTCAGCATATGTTTCTTTCTCTCTCTTTCTCTTTCTATCTGAAATATTAAGAAGGAACTTAATGTTCTTGACCTTTTAGAGGGAAAAGAACACCTAACAGGTTAGTATACATCCAAGAACCTCCTTATTGCAAAGAAACCCATTAATTGTAATTTGTATGTGTGTGTGTGAGTGTGTTATTAATTTCAAACATTCTGGATGAGGGCAAAAACCCATGTTTGATTATTTTCCTGGTTAAGCCTTCCATTCTCACTATGTTGAGACTACTTAGAATTTTTTCTGCTATCACTAAAAATTCATTAACGTTTAGTTTATCATATACTTATTTGAACTGACACTAGCTTTTCTTTTTTATGGACTTTTGCTCAGGTATTCTTTACAAATCTCATTTATTGGGAATGAGAATTGTAAAAATACAATATCCACAAATCCCTGACAGATTTCTAAGCTTTGCTCCACCCATTGTGCATGGAGAGATAAAACTGAATAAGGCAAGATCCAGTCTCAAAGGGTTTAGTATGTAGTTGGGAAATATGAAGGAAGGCAAGAGGTGAGAGATAATTTAAATGAAATTTTGGAACATGATATTTGAGCAGGATTTCAAAAATTGCTGGATTTCCAAGGGTAGAGATTATGGGAAGACAATTCTACATAATATCCACAACACTTTTTTTTTTAATAGAACAAACTGGAAACAATCTAAAGGATCAAAAATAGAGTAATGTTTATATACTTTATGTTGGATGCAATTAGACTGGGTAGAAAAGACAGAGAGAAGATGTAAGCACTGAAGAAACAAATGGAGTCAGAGCTTTTCAATATTTTTCATGTTCTGTAGACTTCTTTGATTCTTCTATTGAAGCTATGGACCCCTTCACAGAATGATGGTTTTAAAAGCATAAAATAAAGTACAAGATGTTAAAATAAAGAAAAATTATTTTGAAATAGAGCTATCAAAATAATAAAAATGTACTATAGTAATGTAAGTGCTTGCTTACAAAGCAGTAGATAACAGATTTAGAGGTGAATCTAATAAATGCTGTAATTTCCGTATAATTATGAATGTAAACAATATTTCAGGACTTAAATAAGAACTGTAATGTGGCATGAACTATCTATGTTTTCTAATGGTGAGCAAGTCAAGGGTTCTGTTAATATCACTATGGTTTGTAGCCTACATTAATAATTTAAAGAAATGCTATCTTTCAGCTAGAAGTTAGTTAATGTTCTATTTTACTATTAAAAATCATGGACTCCCTAATTTTATCCATTGACTTCTTAGTAGTCTGTGTTTTCTATCCATTGACTCCTTAGTAGTCTGTGTTTTCTAGATTAAGAACTCCTTTAGAATAGGTCCACATATGGGGATTTGGGGAGGTAGAGAGTCTTAGAACTGTTATAGAACATAGTAGAAATATTTGGGTAGAGGTTTTCCAGAAAAGGCATGTTTCTATTCATGTGCAGAAATGGAAAAGGCCACATCATCTTAACAAAAATAAGCTCCGGGACACACACTGAATCAAATCACTATCTATATGACTTTGGACAAGTCACTTTTCTCTGTAGCTCAGTTTCCTCATTTTTAATCTTCATGAGGTTATCGTGAGGATTAGATGTGTTTATGGTGGAAGATAACTTAGAGCATGGCCTGGTGCATGCAAAGCACTATATAAAAAGTATTTTTCAAATAAATAAATATAGTCAGGCTAACACCCTTACAGACTAAAGCATGTAGTTAGTTCCGGACTGACAGTCGCTTATAGTGTAAGCAGTGTAGGAGACAAATATGGAATAGATAGAAGGTTAGGAAAACAACTGGATAGAGCAGGTCAAGATTAAGTGAGTTTCAAAAGGAGATAGTTCAGAGAAACAGATGCTACTTGGAGGTTAATGGCTGAGAACAGATATTTGAACAGGGATTGCTAATCAGTAGATTACTGGTGGCCTTCTAGAGAGTGAGTCCGGTGGACAGATATAAACAGAAGCCAGATACCCAGTGTTTGAGTTTCCCAGCTGCTAAAACAAATACCATACAATGGGTTGGCTCAAATAATAGGACTTTATTAGCTCATGGTTTCAGAGGATAAAAGATTTGCCTTTTCCTGGGGTTGGTATCTTCTTGCTGGCCAGCGGTCTTTAGCGTTCCTGCGCTTTACATGGCAATGCACATGGTAGCATTTTCTCCTTTTTCTTCTGGGTTCTGTTGACTTCCTGCTCTAACTGGTTACCGAGGCTTCTTTTTCTAAGTCTGATTTTCTTTACTTATAAGGACTTCAGCCATATTGGCCTAAGGCCCATCTTCATTCAGTTCAGGCATACCTTAACTAATAACATCTTCAAAGACCCTATTTATAAATGGGTTCACACCCACAGGACCAGTAGTTTGGACCTGAACATGTCTTTTGTGGGGACATGATTCAATTCCCAACATCCAGCCATTCACTGACTAAATTGATAAGGGATAGGCAAGGGTAGTGAATGTGGATTACTTTCCTCAACTGTTAATCCATGAAAGAATGTAGATTGAAAGTTTATAAGATTTTACAGAAATAACCTGAACACAGTTGATGTCACAGGTGAAGAAGTTAATGAAGAGAGAAAGATTGGAAATGTAGGAAAAAAGAGAAATTAATTGCTAGAACCAGGTCTGACTAATGAAACAAAGAATGAGATGAGATGAGATGAGATGAGATGAGATGAGATGAGATGAGAT
>JAKSZT010053946.1:6383995-6528841 GCA_026826555.1 Tolypeutes matacus | reverse complement strand
ATGAGATGAGATGAGATGAGATGAGATGAGATGAGATGAGATGAGATGAGATGAGATGAGATGAGATGAGATAAGAAGTGAGAGGGTAGAAGGTGGAGGGAGAGAGAGATAGAGAGACTCATGGAGAAAACTTCATCTTTCAATTCCTTCTGAAACTGTATCAAAAAGGAGAAGCAGATGAAGATATTAATTGTGATTAAAGGAAAGAGAAGATTTAGAGCCCACACTGGAGAACCTCCATCTCTCAAAACAATGGGAAGCTTAGATCTTTATAAATAGTGGATGAGGAGAAGGAGAGGGATGGAAGCCTTAGGATGAGTGTGATGCATTTTGATTAATTGCTATAAGGAATGTAATAGGCACTAATTAGAGATGGATATAAATATTGCCAACCAGTTACAGGAATCTAGTTGAAGTTAGGTTAAAGAGGAGAGTTATATTTCATCTGAAATGTCACTTCCCCAAGGAAGTCCTTATTGAGTTCCCAGAATATGTTTAAATATCCTGGTTATATTCTCTCATTTTGTCCTGAAATTGTATAATTAGTTTTTGTTGAATGCCTGGCTTCCTGGCTAGAATATAAGCTTTTTGAGGTCTCCTTCTTGTTTATTTGTATATACACATTCAAGATCACAGATATTTGTACAAAGAAGAAACTAAATTTATGTTGTTTTTATTTTTCTACTATGCCATTTGAGAACAGTATACTCTAACTCCATGCCTTTAATTTAGTGAAGCATCCATTACAACTCTGGCACAGCCATTGTTCTTCACGACCAAATTAATGAACTTTCTGCCCTCATTTTGTCTTGCATTTCCTGACGTGTTCTCTATCATCTGTCTTGCTCTTTATACCTCCTTTTCTTCTTGTTCATGGCCTATTTTTTACTTATCCTTTACAATTTTCCTCGAGTATGGTTATGGAGATTGAATTGTGCCCCCAGAAAGACATGTTCAAGTCCTAAGCCCTGGTCATCTGAGTGTGAACTCATTTGTAAATAAGATATTTGAAGAGGGTATTAGTTAAATGAGTCCAAACTGGATTAAGATGGGCCATTATCCAATCTGATTAGAGTCCTTATAAGAAGAGGAAATTTGAACCGATACATATGATTAATGCATAGACAAAAAAAAAAATGGCCGTGTACAGAGGCAGAGATTGATTGCTGGCAAGCCATCACCAGAACCCTATGGCCTTCAGAGGAAGAAGCATGGTCTGGCTGACACCTTGATTTTGGACTTCAAGCCTCCAAAACTGAGACAATAAATTCCTGTTGTAAAGCCAACTAGTTAAGTCAAATAGTTAGTTTGTGGTTCCTTGTTGCAGCATACATTGCAAACTAAGCTGGTGTAATCCTTTATTGATGGGCATCCTTTTATGCTTCCTTCCCTGTTCCATGTGATTCTCTCTGTCCCCAGGTTCTTGGCACAGAGGAAGGCAACTGCTTGGTTAGATATTCTACTAGATGAAGACTGGGTCTGACAAAAAAGGTAAAATCTGGGCAGGGAAGAAACAAATAAATTATGTTGATTACTATAGGTCAGAAATTACCTAGTCTGGTACAAGAAAGTGAGGGTTTCAAGGAACTATTAAGGTTTTATAAGAAGTCTAGAGAAGTCAAAAGATAACGAATACCCTGTAAGAATAGAGATAAGTGGAGAATTTGATCATCACTTCATTTGACCACTTACTGAACAACCATTATAATCCATGACTACCATGAGGAGGAAAAAGTAAAATGGAATCAAATTTCAGATCGATGCACAAGCTTCAGTTCTAGAGTTAGACTTTTTACACTAATGCTACCAAATTATTTCATTCCAACATGCTTTTACTAAACATAAAATAAAACTGTTTTTTCTCTCTTTAGCATGATTGAGAAAAATAGGAGGCAAGTAATGACAAACAAATGTTTGCTTATGTACTATTTGTGTCTTTCTTTTACAGTTTTGATTATGTGCCCTAACTTTTTTTTTATTGAGGAAAGTCAATCAGCACAAATGTATGCACAGGCTATCTCTTCAGTGATCAGAGAAATTACTCAATGATTTATTTTATTTAACAAGTTTTTGTATAGCACTTGATATATTTCAGGCATTCTTCTAAGTTGTTCTATCAAGTTAACTTATTAAATATGATTTAGCATTTAAAACTGTTTTTCCAGGTAACTTATGTGAGGCTTTCCTGGAACATTCCTTTTAATACTTTGATTTAAAACCAAATATTAAAAATAAGAAAATATTTAAGCAGTAATCAAAAGTTTTCATGATGGACAGAGGGATATTTATCCCTATTAGCAGACTCTTTGAATCTCTATTGGTGCAAAAAGGACACACATGAATACATTCACCTATTCCTTTAATCATGCATACATGCATACTGTCATTCATTCAGCAAACTTTTATTGAGTATTTGCTATGTAAAATCAGTGTATTCAGTGACAAACAAGATATGAGTAGGATATTGCCTCCACATTCAAGAAGTTTTATAAATTGTAAAGTTATGGTTGGGCAAAGAAAGGAGACAAGAAAGCAAATAATGATATATAATTCATGAAAACTTGAAAGAAAAGTGTTATAATAAATATAAAAACAAAGCCCAGGGTGGATTGTGTAAGACTCCAGAGAAGAGAGCACTTAAGCTGAATATATGCCATCTTAGAAATGGAAGTCCTTGCTACAATACAGGCCAACAGGGTGTAGAAATATGGATGGGTTTCAGCTGGAACAAACTTTACCTGTGTTAAAGTGATGTGTTAACATTTGTTAGGGAAAAGTCATTTGCTAAACTATCAAGAAAACGCAGCCTCTTTAGTAAAAGAAAACTTTATCTTCTAGTTTCCAGTGGCAAAATAGTCTACTAGTTCTACATTGTTTTTTGTTTGTTTGTTTTACTGTTTCTGAACTTTATTTTTTGTAAGAATTAGAAATGCCTTTCATATCCAGCTGGCAATAAAGCTATATTTCATTTTCCAAGTTGGATTGTTATACTCCTCCTTAACGAGTCTACCATAGCTCACTCTACAGAGCCTCCAACTCAATCAGAAAATCATCCTCAGCCAAAGGAGCAGCAGAACACCATGCTCTCTTCATCCTGAAACAATGACTTTTTCAATAATTGCTACTTGATTTCTGTTCCAAGAAAGAGGGGTTTTGAAAGATTAAATAAAAGATGTGACTTGACAACCCATAGACCTTGTTTTCATGTATTTTCTCCAAATAAAAACACTAACTTGGTTCTCAGAGGGGGAAAAATGAGAGGAAAGTCCCAAGATATTTACCTGGTATAACAACATTTTTACAGATGACACCATAAAATATTTTTTTTCGTACTAAATCAATATTTGTTGGTCTAAAATATTAAAACTACTTATTAGTGAATTATTGAACAAAGCAGCATTAAATGAACTGGGTTTCAAGTTCTGAAATTTTTGAAAATCTGTGGCTGGTGAGACAATAACATGTGAATGAAAAGCTTTTTCTTTGCTTCAGGAATGTTGCTCATCTTGCATTCCATACCAGCAGGTCTGGTATTAACAACATTCCAAAACAGACTGAAAATGTCATCTGCATAAACAGCACATGAAAAACTCATTAAAATAGATAAACATAGCATCATTTTAAGAAAAACATAAGGCAATATTTGGATTTCCTGGTATTGACCATAAATAAGAATATTTTCCACATAGTTAATGATAGTAGAGTAAATTAATTCACATATTCATTGCATACAATTGTACTTTTTCTCCCTGTTCAGACACTCAATTTAAAAGGCTGTTGTGAAATTATGCCATTTGTTGGACCTTAGTAGCTGAGTGCAGAGAGTGGAGGCCAGAAGTACTTGCTAAAAGCCAGCCAGGCATGTGGAGATGGAATTTCATTTTGGACTAATACAGAATGCAGCTTCTGATTTTTAATGGCTTCCTTTGCACTTTTCCCCTCATTAAGACTGAAATTGTGTAGAAATTAAGTGTTTGTGGTGTTTTGAAACAATAAAGTAGGAAGCTATAAAGGGTGTGTTTTACATTTTTTACACTTTAAGCCAAATGTAAAAGACCAAATGTTCCAAAGCTTACCTCAACAATATTATAAACTCATGCAATCAGATTCTTCAAACCAACCTTCACGGAGTTCAAGTTATTTACTTAAAAACAAACAAAAAGCAAAACAAAAACAAACAAAAGGACAAAAACCCACTCCAAATCAGCTTGGATCTCACAAGAAATTCACAGGGCTAATGGAACACTTACTGAAACTTAAAGTGGCCCATGGATGACTCAATTGGCAAAGAAACTTTTAATGGATACATCATTGCACATTTAGTTCACACCCCTCATAGCTACTGAAATTTCAAACTTTCTCATGCAGAGAGAGCATATTTGTTGTAACCCTACTGAAAAATGCAGCTTGATTGTTTTAAAACATTATTTAAAACAATTTCTAATTTTTGTTATGAATGATGACATTTTCCCTTTGCTATATAGCAAAAAAAGTTCTCCTGGTTGGTTTTGACTAACTCATTTTCTTCAAATTTATCAGGAGGTAATCAAAGGTATAAATGACTTTTTCAAAGCTATGTAGTTTCTAATCAACAGAATAAAATATTAGGTCTCATTCTCATGCCCACTGGGTAAATTATGGAAGAGGGAATAATTTAGAAAAGACAAAAAGGGAGAGGAGAGGGGAGAGGAGACAAGGAGAAAAAAGAGGAGAGGAAGAAGAGATACAAGAAAAGAAGATTAAAAGAAAAGACTGGAGTGCACCAGAGCACTCCAAGATCATTATGGTCACACATAAAGTTTTTCCTTGTGTTGAAAAGCCTGGTCAGGATTAACCAGGGCTCATGCATGTGAAAAAGTAGTAAATCATGGATAGAATTGAGGTTTGGGAGGGGTATCACATTTTTATTGAACATTTATAATATTTTTATGAATATCAAATGATCTTCTTTCTATGTTTTGGAATTCTTTATCTTATAATTACTTAAAAGTTTTCCTGGGAGTCAAAAAGTGCTTCTGTCCAGAGAAGCTGAAATACTTTGGCTTTCTCAGCCTCCCTATTATATCTCAGCTAGGATGTAAGAGCCATATGACTTGATCTTCACAGATCAAAAGCATCCAATCTAGGCTTAAGTCTGGAGCCATAGACTGAATTCCATCTCTCTCTCTTTCTAGTGACTGCACTAACAATTTCAGCAAGATCAAGTTCCCCATGCAGAAGGTTTTGTGATTTAATTTTTAGTTGGGAATTCACATTCCTTGGATCTTTGTGGGAATTCTTTGAGGCCTGGGTAAGCATGTGTTCCTTTGAGAGGTTACAACACTGACTATTTCCACAGGAACAACCTTCGTCATAAGAATATGGGAACTGCCAAGAAATCAGTTTGACTAATCTGTTAAATAGCGCTTGAAATAAGGCTGTATTAAAGAGCCATTAGCATGTCTTATTGGCATTTGTCATGCTGGTCAGTGAGCCTTATTAAAGGTCTGGGATTAGACTTTCATAGTATTCAAGGGTATGAATGAAAAGTGTTGGGGGAGAGATGTGAAACTATAGTTGCCAAAGCCCATTTTCTGTTTTTTGATGAAATTGATTCCTAGTTCATGCCTTTTCTGCATTTGTCCCAATTACAGGATGTTTTCCTCAGGGTGAATTCTCAAATTGAATCAAACATAAAATTTAATTGAAGATATTTGCACATTGATTATATATCAGAAACCACAATTTCATGTTTCCTTCTCTTTTAGGAAACCTTTTTGTACTTATCTTTTGGTAAATAAGAATTTATTTATTTATGAATGGGATTGCTGGGTCACATGCTGTGTAAATGCAAAAGTTTTCAAATTTGCCTGTACCCCAAGTAGTATATGAGATCTAGGTTGCTTGTCTTCATCAACATTTAGACAGGTCAGTCTTTTTCATTTTAGTCATTCTAGTGAGTATGTAGTAGACTAACTGTGGTTATAATTTGCATTTTTCTGATGCCTTATGTAGTTCAGCACACTTCATTTGTTAATTTGCTGCTTGGATATTGTCATTTGTAAAGTACTTCTTCATTGCTTTTGTCTATTTTAAATCATGTTAACTTTATTTTTATTGATTTTGGGAAGATCTTTATGTATTTAGGATACAAATTCTCTGTTGATTATATGTACTGTATAAAACTTCTCTTATTTTATGGATTGACTTTATCAGATATTTCTAATTTTATTTTAGTAAATTAAGTGGTACATCTTTTAGAGTTAGAGTTTTGTGTTCTAATTTAACTAATCTTTGCTTATCCCTGAAATCTTGAATATATTCTCTCACAATCTATCATAAATTGATTTTGTGTAGGATATACAGGAAAGGTAAAGATTCATTTTATTCCATATATACATCATCCAGTTGACCCAGCACCAGTTTTGAAAAAAATAACTCTATAGGTGCTACCTTTATCTTAAATCAAATATCCTGTTATGTGTGTTTCTGTTCTTTCTGTTCTGTTCTACTGGTACATTTGCATAAATATCACCTTGCCCTAATTCTTGGAGAATTATAAAAAATCTTGTGTCTGTAAGACCTCCGATTGATTTTGTTCTTCTATAAAATTGCCTTTGCCTTTGCATATACATTTTAGAATCATCTTCTCAATTTTTAGAAAACAGTATGCTGGGATTGTTCCTCCCCGCCTCCCCCCCCCATTGTGTTTTTTGTACTCACTGCCTGCTCTGTGTCCATTTGCTGTGTGTTACTTCTGTGTCATCTTCCTTTTGTTGCGTCATCTTGCTGCACCAGCTCTCCGCTGCACAGGCCAGCTTGCCTTCACCAGGAGGCCCTGGAAATCAAACCCAGGGGCTCCCATATGGTAGACAGGAGCCCAATTGCTTGAGCCACATCCACTTCCCTATGCTGGGATTTTGATGAAGAATGAATTATATCTAGATCAATCTTGGCAGAACTGATATCTTCATAATATTGAATCTTTCAATATACCTTATCCTCCCTCTCCCACACTTTCCCCATGAGCAACATCTTTCATTAGTGTGGTACATTTGTTACAATTGATTAACACATATTGAAGTATTGCTACTAACCATAGTCTATAGTTTACATTATGGTTTACACTTTGTACTGCATAATTTTATAGGTTTTGATAAAATGTAATGGTCTGTATCCATCATTGCAATGTGATGCAGAACAATTCTAAAGTCCCCAACATGCTCCATGTTATACCTATTCTTCCCTCTCCCTCCCCTCGGAACCTCTGGTGATCACTGCCTTTATATCAATGTTACTAGTTCTTTCATTGCTAGAATAATAATGTCTACTTTAGTCCATAGTTGCATTCCCCCCTTATGTTTGTTCATTCCTCAATCTTGAGGATTTTGGGATGATGATGTCCACACTGCTTCCAATTGAGACGGCTTAGATCCCATAGTGTTCCATCCATTTGCCCCATGGGATCTAAGGCCCCTCTCAATAATGTCGTTTTTTTATATAGAAGTCTTACACATCTATTTTCAGAGATATTTCTACATGTGTTAATGTTTCTGTAGCTTTTGTAATTGGAATCTGTTTTTTATAAATAGTTTTTCTCAATATATATAAATACAATTGATTTTTGTATAGAGATCTGAAATTCAGTGACTTTCTAGATTCACATATTAATTCTGATCGTTTATTTGTAGATTTTTTTAAAATCCACAAATATAATCAGTTCATTTGCTAAAGATATTTAAATTTTTTATTTCCTACCCTTACACTTTTCTTTTACCTGACTTCACTGGTTAGGACTTCCAATACAAGGTTAAATAAAAGTGGTGGTTTAAAGGTATCCTTATATGGGAAGCAGATGTGGCTAAAGTGATTGGGCTGCCATCTACCATATAGGAGGTCCAGGGTTCAATTCCCGGGGCCTTCTGGTGAAAAGCAAGCTGTACCATGCATGAGTGCTGGCCTGTGCAGAGAGCTGGCATAACAAAATGAGACACAGAAGGGAGACAATAAGAGACACAGCAGACCAGGGAACTGAGGTGGCGCAAGAGATTGAGTGCCTCTCACCTGCCCCTACCCGGGATATTAAATGGAATTAGCTTAAAACAATTGTTCAGGGCTGAACCAATATAGATCACATGATAGATTTATTCTGGTTTGTAAAAGGTCACTTTTATTAAAATTTATTTCTATAGAACTTCCCCCATAAATTTGTGAAATGATAGGGCAAGTGTCTTTTACAGAAGCTTCCGCAACATAGCAGCTCTGCATTCCTGCTCCTCACTGCAGAATAAAGCTAAAGCTCAAAGACACTTAGGTCTTATCTGTCTTTGCATTGGACCTCCTGGATAAATCGGAAAAGTTCTGTTGAACTCATGGGTGTGCTTCGGTTATATGCAAAGCTCAGAGAATTTCATATTGCTCTGGTTTGGGTTTGGGGAAATCTGAAACTTGCATTTCACTCTTATTTGGTTCAGAAATTAAATTTCCAGTTGACTATGTGTTTGTGAACATTTATATTTCATTTGAAATACCCACCAACACAGAACAGGTAGTTGAAAATGGATTAAAATTTCCTGTGGTTCTGGGTAACAATAGTCAAGAATAGTGAAGAATTTGTTCTAAAATAAATGGCAGTTTCAATAGGTTTTCAAACGCTTAATAAACATCATAGTATTACAAAATCTATATAATATATAAAGAAAATTTCATATGGAAAATGTTCTCATATGTTCATTAATTCATTCACCCATTTTTAAATACAAAGGAAGCTATTTAGGATATAAGAAATACTTTTGGGAATTATTAACATATATAGGGCTTGCTTTTGACCTCTATCACCATGGTTTATATATCTGGTCATGTCAAATAATCACAATAAACAGATAATAATGTCTGACAATAATTAATTGTGTGTCTAGAACATGCCAGGCATCTTACATATTTAATTTTATCTCAATAAAATTAGATTGATATTAATATTCTTATCTTACATTCAAGAAACTAATCTAAAATATAGCAGTGTCAGAATTCAAACCCAGGTTCTTCTTCCTTAAACTCATAAACATTTCACCATATCTCCATGCAATGGAGATTATATTCAAAACACATAAATTTTTATTCTTATGTTTAAAAGCAATCCTAATGCACCAGCTACTTAAAATATTTCTCTACTTTCAATATTAGAAAACAAATATTTCCCTATTCATTTTCCTCATTGATCACTGCCTAAATATCCTGGTTTCTCCTGCCATAAGATGTTCAACCCTTATGAGAACACTTGAAAAAGAAATTATGTTTTAAATTTTCAATCAATGTGATCATTGTGAGGCAGTTAACCAAAAATATGAGACCTAGTCATTGACGGCTCTGTATTTTGATGATAGTGCAAAATGTGCTACAAAACTGCAAGTGGGGCAATAGAACAGAGGATATGATGCATATTCACATGAAATGCTCTCAACCAGACTTCAAAAACTGATACATGAAAAGTAGTAATAGAAGGAACATCCCAGGAATTTCTTTCTTTATTTTTTTTCATCAAGTTATCCACTGAAATTGCACATCATAGTTAAAATAGTAAATCCAACTAATAGAAAGCTTGGTTTACAAAGAATAAACTATCTATTTTGGGAAGTGCTTTTTTTTTTTGTAATTTGCACAAATTAGAAAAATGTGTTTACTTTTTAAAAGATTTTACTTTGGGTAAAACACTAAAATAGGAAAAGAATATTCTAAGAGACTTAAAGTTTTGAGATACTTTAAATGTTCCCATAAAATAGGTTATTTAACCAGAATCAGTTAGAATAAACAGGTTTAAATTAAAATTCATATGTACTAAAAAAAAACAAAATATGTTCTGAATCTTAATCTATTCCTGTGATTGTGAACCCATTTTAACTAGGCCCTTTTGAAGATGTTGTTTTTTAGTTAAAGTGTGGCCCAACTTGAAAGATTCCTCAGTCCTATTACTGGAGGCATTATGAAGAAGAAGCCACCTGAAGGAGTAGAAGATGGAAGTTAGCAGCAACCCAGAGAGAGAAAGGAGAAGACATTGCCACATACATCGCCATATGACTGAAAAGCCAAGGACCTGAGGAAGGCAGACAGCCATCCCCAGAACACCATGCCCAGTTTTCAGGGAGAAAGTGTCACTTTGCTGTTGCCTCTCCTAACTTCAAAGCTATGATCCAATAAATTTTCTTTGTTTAATTTGGCCCACTGTGTGGTATTTGTCTTAGAAGCCAGGAAACTAAGACAAGTACTATACAATGTATGGGGCCATTTTTATTATCCATTAATATATTATGTGTTATGTATCTTAATTTATTTTTTCAAACTATCTTATGTATTTTTCTTTTGCATATAATTGCAATAACATCCATTTACAGAAACAAAATTATTAAAATTTTTGTTTGACCAAAAACGATATATTATTCTATTGCAAAATTATATTTGTGAAAACATACGTTTTCCTTTTCCTTTCAAATCAATATCTAACATGTACCTACTTTAATAGCTTTAAATTCAAATTACTCCATAATATTCCATAAAGTTGGCAGCATGCAACTCATAGATGTTGAAGCATTAATGGATTAAGTCATTATTGTTCTTTTACTAACTTAGCTTTTATTTTTACTGAAGCTATTCTCAAAATTTTGCTGAGCAGCCGGTGAGGCTCATAAATTTTCTGTTGCCCAGCTGCTCAACACATTCAAATCTTGGTTATTTGGTAAAGGATTATAATTGGTCAGCTATATGTCTGAGTCAGCTTTGGATATTTATGCTAATTTTGTGTAGAAAAACTAGAAATTGGCAAAGACTTCAGAGATAGGAACAGCAGGAGGAGCCATCCCTGAGCCAAACAGGAGCCTGTATCTGGAAACTCCATATAGCATAGTCTACATAAGTAAGCAGACGAGAAAAATGAAAAAACAAAACAAAAGAGAATCAAGAAGAAAAAAAATAAGCAAAGAAAACCCCATATCAAACTAAAGTAACCAAAGATTGCTAGCAAATCAGCATCTGCACTAATAGGGATAGAATTCTTTGATGAAAGATTGCTGTAAGATAAAATTTTTAGGACTCAGGTCTTTTATGATTGGGTCCACCTCATCAGATCTACCTTACTAAATATAAACCACTGGCAGAAAACCATCATGCCAGAACAAGAGGCATAAACCTCAGACAGCATTGTTTTGTTTTGTATTTTAAGACCTGGTGAAAATAGACATGCACAGCTTCTTCTCCTTCAGACTTAGTATAAGCCTCTGAAATGCCACCTCAGTAAGTCTTCCCTGATCCGGGACTGTGTTCATCCTCACAGACCAGGTAGTACAGAATTGCATCTGATGCCTAAAGACCCTGCCTTCTTTCAGCTGCACATCTTCTACCTTGGCTACCAATAACAGTCAGAGGTTTGGATTGCTGGCTATAGAAAACCAATAGCTTTTTTTTTTTTTTTTTTTTATTATGGGTAAAAATCAAAATTCTCACAATACATACAAACATTTGCAAAATGATATATAAATATATATGCATATATGTGTATTTGCTTACAAAAATGTTATATATATATATACATATATTTTATGAGGTGCTTAGATTACCCAAAATATTACATGGAACCAATAGCTTTGATGCAAAAAGACTGGAAAGAAAGTTCATTTCTCTTGCATAGCTGACAATTGGAGAAGAAAGCTACTAGGAAAATATAGCAGCCTGAATATGATTTTAAGCTTGAAGCTATCTGCTTTTCCATTCTTAATTTAATATAAGACATCAAGCAACAAATATTTGTTGAGTATATAACGTGTGCAAGGCACGATCTTAGGTGCTGAGGATTCAACAGCGAACGCAAGAGACAAAAATCCCTGAATTACATTCTGTTGAACTTATCCTGTTCAGGTTTCATACAAGGCTGAAGCTTTCTTTCTATTTAACTTCTATATTGAACTATATTTCACATGACATATAAATCAGCCATTTAAAGTGTACAATTCAATAGTTTTTACTATAGTCCCAGAGTTGTGCAACCATCATCACAATCTAATTTTTGAACATTTTTATTACCCCAAAAAGAAACTTTCTACCCATTAACAGACTTTCATTATCCCTTCCACCTTTAGCCCTTTACAACTACTAATATGCTTTCTGTCTGTGTATATTTGCTTATTCTGGACATTATAAATAGTTCAAAATATATATGGTCTTATGAGACTGGCTTCTTTGACTTAGAATAATATTTTCAAGATTCATTCACATTGTAGCATGTACCAATATTTAATTCCATTTTGAAGTGCACTACTTTTATAACTATTAACTTAAAATGAGACACGTCATAGTTTATGCCATTTTAAGATTCCCATACTCCATAGAAAATTTTGTTTCTAATTAAGCATAAAGCTTTGCATGAAATGGTTTAATTTTAGAATTAGAAAGCCTTTGGGGAGCATCCAGTTTAACTTACAGGCAAGTAGATGAAAAGTAAAGAAATGGTTTGCTAAAGTCTTCATGGTAAAAACAAAACTGGAAAGTATCTCCACACACTCCTGCAGGACTTAATTGGATTGGATTTTGAGAGTCTTTTATTTATCCCAAAGATTCCAAAACCTCTTTATATTGAAGAAAATAATTTTAATTCTTTTCAGTTTATAAACTATTGGATTTTTCTATAAGAACAAATTTCCATCTGTTTCTCTTCTGCAATATGAGGAAAGAAACTATATAAATCAAACAAATAAGATATTTTCAGATCACAGCATAATGCCCCATTTTATATATTAGTTTTTAAAAGTTATTGCAAAAATTACTCACACATAAAAATTTAGCACCTCATAATTTTCACTAGCACCTTCTCTATCTCTCAGTTTAATGGGCCACCCATAGCGTAGCTTTTAGAAGTAAGTAGCCTGTGGAATAATATCTATCTATTTTTCTAAACTGTCTGAAATCTTTCCTAATATATCTTTAAAAAGTCATACAAACAGTGCTTGAGATGATAAAGTTGGAAAACAAGGTTAAAATTTTTCAGAATCCACAATAAAGCTCTTTCACTTCAAGATAAAATGAAAATAGCAGAGAACCTGTGTTATGAATTGAATCATGTCCCCCATAAAGACATGTTCAAGGCCCAACCCCCAAACTTGTGGATATCAACTCATCTGAAAATGGGCTCTTTGATGGTGTTATTATGAGGTCAGGCTGAATCAGGGAAGATCTTAATCCAATATGACTGGGATCCTTACAAGCAGAGGAAATGTGGGCACAAAAAAAGGAGACAGATGGGGAAAGAGATGGCCATGTGACGGAGACAGCGATGGAGATGTATTGTAAGTCACCACCAGAATGTTACAGATATTAGAAAAAGCATGGTCCTACTGATGCCATGAATTTGGAATTCTAGCCACCAAAACTGTGAGACAATAAATTCCTGTTGTTTAATCCATGCCCTCTGTGGTATTTGTTATGGTAGTCATGGCAAACTAAGACAGCGTGTTATCTAATCAGCAAGCACCACTGACCTTTTGAAAGTATTCAGTCTCTGCTTAAACCCACATTCATTTGAACAACTATATATCGAATAACTCAGAAGTTTCCAAAGGAATAACTTTAAACTTTCTTAAACTTTATTTAGCCAATGCTGAAGTTTTCTTACCGTCCTCTTATTTATTTTATATCTTATTTCAGGTGTGAATAAAATACCTTCTGGTGTTGCAGCATTTATTTTTCATTCAATCTCTTCTAACTAAAACTTCTCTTCTTCCCTAACAACAGATATTAGAATCTTTAATATATCATGTGCTATTTTTAGATTTTTTTTACCTCTGATTGCTGAAATATGTAGTGCAGCTGTCATGGCCAATTTATAATTCAGAATTATACCAACCTCTCCAGAGTACTGGCAGAAGCCTGCCTCAACATTTACTCAGAATTATTTATGTAGTATTCATTTTAACTGACTTCTTATTTTATTACCTAAGGTAGAACTTGAGGAATTATATGTACTCAACCTAAATATTTGGGTCCATCTGATACGTGAAAATAGTGCAGGAATCTCTAACATATTCATAACCAACTGTAGCAATTATTTAGTTTGGTTATTTTTCTATATTCAATATACTTTTAAATTTTAACTTATGTCTTAAGATCTATTTTTTGTATCAGTTCTTAAGGTATGTATTAAAGACAATAAAATTTGAAGCAGTTTAGAGAGGTAAACAATAAAAAAAAATGTGAGAAAAAGGTATCAGAGAGAAAATACAGAATATCTCAGAATAGCTAAGTGACTTTTAACTGCAGCAAAGATTTCCTATCTCCATGACCTCACCTATACTTTTTCTCTAGTGTTTCTATCAAGTCCTTTAGTTCTTGTACAAGTTCTCAGCCCTAAGTCATAAATGGAGAAAGAACAAACGTGCCTAGGCCAACTGAGTTGCCTGATACTGAAAGTATGGAAGGGCTTTGATTCATAAGAAATGTTTGTTTTATGATACAAATCTCTTCCTATTGAATCCAGCAAAAATCAGAACTTACTAACATAAACTCTTTTGGTTTGCAAGCTGGACAAATGGGGGACTGTTTGCTTGGATTCTAAATGGGGGAAATTTTGCTCTCCCAAAGGGTCACCTCCCTGTGGTCTCCATTTGGATCATGTAAATATTTGGACCCTGCCTTCGGTTCTCAGTTTCACAACTTTCTAAATGTTCTCTCTCCATTGCTTCTTACCCTAAATCCTTCCTCAGTTTCTCTAGAAGTTCTCACTGCAGACACTATAGGCTCTCTAACCTCAAAACCAGAGATTATAATTTCATCAATAAATGAATTGAATTTCCATAGCTCTTTTCTTTTTCTTTTCAATCACAACACAGCAATTACTTTTTTAAAAATCTAGATATCTTTAAGGAATTTTTGTATTAATATTTTAGGCACCTTCTAATTTTATATGTTGTTGAAGGAGATGAGGAAATGTGGACCCAAGATGGACACATCTGCAGGTAACCATGATGATAAGCAAGATGGATGATATGGTGGCTATACATCCTGGTTTTGCTTCTTTCCTGGGGTAATTATTAATAATTGTAATTTTTCCCACTCAAAAGTGAACTGATTTGGATAATAAATTATATGACTAACCATATGCATTTTTTGCATTCATTTTCCTTCACTCCACATTTATAGTTTAACTGTACAGAGGCACTTTTAAATACATTGCAATTGGATTTTCATTTTAGGTCAATAGTGAAGAGTTGTACTTGCTTCCTTAGAATACACTATTTCCTTTTACTCTGAGTTTCCTTTGAATTGGAGAATTTGAGCCTTCCTCGTTATCCGGCAAGTGGTCCTAACTCTAAGAGTGCTCTGATTGGTATAAACCAATGAGATTATCTAAGGAATGGACAAGTAACCAACCAGAGCCAATGAGATGTGATCACCCTTGTGGGATTTCTGGAAGGAAAAAGTCCTCTATCTTCCCTTTAATTGGTTACCATGTAGGCCTAGAGCATCTGAAAGATTGAGAAAAGAGCCAAGACAGGAAGAAATCCAAACAGATGCATAGAAATGATGTCATTTAAGCCCTGTATCAATATTTTAAGTAATATAATGCAATAGATTATTTTTGTTTAAGCCTAAGGTGATTTTGTCACCCAGGGAATATTCAGCAATGTCTGGAGACATTTTTCATTGTCATAAAAATGAGTAGTGGGGAGACAATGCTGCTGGCATCTAGTGGGTCGAAGCCAAGCATACTGCCATACTTCAAAAGTGCACAGGACAGCCCCCAAAACAAATAATTACTTGGCCCAAAATCCAATATGCTGAGGTAGAGAAATCTTGGTGTAAGCTTATTTGAGCTAGAATAGCTATCATTTGCAAACTTAAAGACCCTAATTGATACAATGCCCTCAGTGGAGAAAATTCTCTCATGAAGACTTCATTATCTTAGTAAACTTTAAAAAATAAGTCAGATCCTATAAATCCTCTGCTCTAAAACTTCCAGTAGTTTCCTATCTCCTCAGCATACAGTATAAAACCTTTACCATTGTCTACAAAGTTCTATATCAGGAAGTCCCAAACTTTTTCTAAAAAGAACCAGATATTAAATATTTCCTGTAGCAACTACATGACTCTGACACTGCAATGTGAAAACACAGATAATACAAAAAGAAGAGTATAACTGTGTTCCCAAAAGACTTTATTTATGAACCCTGAAAATTGGATTGAATAAAATTTTCATACAAAATAAATATATTACTTTTCTTTTGATATTTTCTCCAAATATTTAAAGTGTAAAATCCATTTTTAGCTCACAAGCCACACAGAAACAGTGAGTGGGTCAGATTTGGCCTCCATGCTCTAGTTTGCAGCTCCTGCTCTATCTGATCTGCATTCTTCCCAACAGATCTCCTTCACTCTACCATATTCCTTCTCTTCATATACTTCAAGTCAGGCTGGACTCCTCGCTGCTCCTTGCACATACCAAACATTCTCATTTCACTGCTTTTGCAGGAGTTGAGCCCTCTGCCTACAACACACTGCCTGCTCATCTCTGAATAGCTTGTTTCCTTCACCTTTTAAAAGTAATTATTCTATAATCATCTGATCTAAAATGTCCTTTCCTCTGCCATTACTCTCCATTTTCACACAGTGCTCTGTTTTTCTGCCAACATTTCCCACCCATTGCACTAAAACATATTTACATTTCATTTGTTTATTTTCTGTCCCCACTCATTAGAATGAAAAAAAGAGGCTTTCTGCTTCCTTCACTTGCATCCAGAACCATGCCTGGCACAGCATATGTGCTCCATGAACACATTTTTAATGAATGGATTACTGTTATTTATAATTTTCATACTTCCCATTTCTTCTGACCTTTATCTCAATTATCATTTTGAGGTTCTACATGATGGGGTCTCAGTCTAACAATTCTGATAATTGGAGAGGTTTCTTTTTTTAAATCTAATATTATTTACACTGTTCTGCAACTTGCACATCTCCTCTTAACTAATGGTGAAAACCTTCAATCTGTCTGATCTATACCCAATATCATTCCAGCCATTATTAAATAGCCATAACTCTGGAGCTCACTATTGCATATATAATCTTTCTGCCTCTCAGGGACTGTAGAAACGCTTTGGTGCCTCATCAGCTCCCCTTGACTGGATTTGCCATGTTAGCTGCCAAGAGCCCACCACTGTCCTACTTCTCCAGAGAATTGCCCTTGGCTGATGGGAGCCACCTTGCTAATAAAGTTACACCTGAGAGTATGGCCCACGGCCTATAACTAAAGATTAATAGGGAATAAGTACAAAAAATCAGGTTTTTTGCCAGAGGGGAGACAATTCTCAAGGTTAGTTTATCTCCACAACTTTAACTTATAGCTCATGTCAGGGTAAGACTTCCAGAAGCCATATCCTTGTTCATTCTTTTTCCCTTTGTATCCTGCTTCACTCCCCACACCAATTTTTTTTTTTTCCTATGAGCATATCCTCAGTAAATCATGTGCACCTTGATCTTTGTCTCCAGTTCTGCTTCTAGGAAAATGTTCCTACTGTAATAAATCCATCAACTCAAATGCAATGCCCATAATAAATAGGCCCACCAAAATTGATGCAAACAAACTCAAAACCATAGAATTATGAAAGGAACAGATGAAGCTACTAGAATTCTAGAACATAAAGTGAGATGTATTCCAACCACTAATAACCTTCTGCTAGGATATAGCAGTATCAAAGGTATCAAATTATCATATGCAAAATGAAATTATTTTTAGGAATCCATTATATGTGCTCCCATTAATAGATTTACTACTCTAATAAATAGCATGTTTAAAGTTAAAATGAATAATATATACAGGTGTGTATTTGCAGAAATATTCATAGATATATATGCATATATATGGACTAGTATAAACACATATACTTCCTTGTTCTTTCAGCTGCTCTGTCATAGAAGCAATGGCATCCCAGTAGCACAAGTATACGTAGTATACAGAACTTAGTTTCTGATATCATTCTCCATAATAGGAACCAGAAATCCCCAGAGAAAGTATCAATTCTAGGACTGAGGAAGGAAATATACAAGAGAGACCTGGAGCATCTTACAGTGTCAGAAAGTAAAAAATAAAAACAATAACAACAACAACAAATAGTTGCAGGGCATGTCAAAGAGACAAAGGAGCCAACTGAAATAGCTCCAAACTCCAAAGTTAGAACAAATTGATCAAAAAAAAAAAAATTGGATTATAACCCAATGTATAAAACAAATATCTATGATTCCTTACTGATATAAATAAATGATTGAATCAATAAATAAATAGGAGAAAATATACAAATCTTGTGTGCCGAAGAATTCCAAATATTTTATGTAGATACTCTACACTAAAGGAGGTGGAGTATAATTCCCACCTCTAAAGTATGGGATGCTCATTTCCTTCCAAAAATTACAATACAGAAAGTGTGAAAAAAGGAGTACGTTTACAGTGGAGAAACCTGACAAACACTATGTTAGTCAGGTGATCAAGATTAATGTCAGTAACAAAATTGATTAACAAATTACATAACATAAAAATATTAACATTAGCAGTGATGTCATGTTGATAGCAGGTACCCTGGGTATGAGGTGAGGAGAATGGCACTTTACCCATAACCCCAGTCTAATGAGAAAAGCATCAGACAAATTCCCATCAAGAGACATTCTACACAATATCTGACTCCTTAAAACTGTCAGAGTCATCATTAACAAGGAAAGTGGGCTAAGGGGCTTATATGGTCTTAGATTTGGCTCTTTGTAATGAATTACTTTGACCAGAGGAATTAAGCAAATCAAACTTCTGATTTTATAATATATGCAAATTCCTATTCTTCAGGAACTGATTAGATCCATTCATTTCATGCTTTCATTATTTACCAGATTGCATAATTTTTATGATGACTTATAGCACAGGAAAAAAAAAATGAAAATAAAGGACTATGCTATAAATTGACTTCATTTACAAACAGCCTTAAGGGAAACATAAAAATAGAAACCCATATTCAGGCATATTTTGAAACAATAAAATTTAATTACCAGTGAATGCAAAGAGGAAATGATCTCGCTGATGATATACACCAAACAGCAAAAAAACTAAATTCTATCTGGATATTCCATTTAATTATGCAATATATTTGGGGAAAGGATGAATTGTAAATATAAGGCCAAGATCCAAGTGCTCAAATAAATGGAATTTTCATTACTGTGAAATCACTGCTATAGCACTTGCCTACTTTAAAAAATCATAGGAAAATGTTTTTATAGATTAAAGTTAGTCATTTTTAATTCCAAAAGAGTTCCATTATGTTTTAATTTAAGACTATGTTCTAAAGTCACTTAAATTAAGAATATAATTATACCATTAATTGCTTTGAAAATGCTAAGCTAATTTATTGTTGATAACAGCAGGCTTTTTTTTTTTTAAAGAATGAAGAATATAAATTATTCAGATAATAGCTTATTTTACAAATATACATTAAGGCTGAGTATGTGGGATAGAAGTCAAATTGGAGAGGAATAAACTATGCCAATATATATATATCGTAATGCTCAAATTGATCATATTTTTTGTACCTTTTTTTCTAGTTGTTTCTTGACTGACCTTTCTGGGAGTTTTCTTGACTGACCTTTCTGAATTGAAAGTCATTATAGTGAGTTTGCCAACCTCCTTTTATTAAAAGTGAACAGATACCTTGAGTTAATAAAGATGATTCTATATGCTGTCCTCCTGATTGCCTGAACTTTCCATTGTTACTGACAGACAAGCACAGAAGTCACTTAATGCCCCAAATTCCTATGGAAATAAAACAGGTTTTTGTTTCTTCACCTTCACAACTGTTAATTTTGCACACATTGACCCACAATCAGACTTGGGTGACACTCAAAGGAAAACATTTTTGTCCATGATTGGCTAAAGATGGACAGAGAAAGCATGTTTGGAAAACACTAATAGCACATAATCTTGGAAATAATAGTGTATATACCAGATGGATCCCCAAATCCCAAAATCGGGAGGTATACTGAATTCAGCAAGAAGACATTCCATAGGACTAACTATATTAGAGATAGAGGTTGAGAGGGATGTGCTTAGCAGCCATCCATTCATGCACTTATTACAATCTATGCAAGACACTGTATTATGGGCTGGAGGCAACTCATTTATACTTTTATGGAGTTCATATTCTAATGGGGTAGATAGAAAGGATTAACTAACAATATTTAATATAACAAGGCTCTTGCAGGAAAAGACTGGATCCAAAAGATAAATAAAGGAAAGAGAAAAGGCATCAAATAGAAGGAAGTTTACTCTTCCTCACCCTTCTACTTATTCTTAATAGGAGATGGGTTTGGGAAAATACAAAACAGTGTTAAATCATGTCATATATATCATACCATATATCATACCATATCATGTGATATCATATTTTCTCTTATCTTGGAAACATTCTCTTTGACTTATTTGAGCCTTTCATTCTTCAAATCTCTTCATTTTTCTTGGACACATTACAAATGAACATGAACATTTTCTGAACTGTAATAAACAAAACTCACACCGTAATTTTCCCTCAAATGACATCATAGTATTTTCCATCCAAAGCATGAATATCTTAAAATGAGACAACCAGAAGTGAAAATAGATGTAGGAAATTATATATTATACTTTATAAGGTTTGTATTCAGCACATTTTGAGCCAACAACTGCCCCTTAGATGTAGTCACACAATATCTATGGGTTTTTAATGTTTGGGTATCCAAAAATAAAATACTTTGAAACAATTGATTTACATTTGCTATCCTTTTGAAATTCCATATAAATGAACAATTTTTATTTTAGATATGATCAGCAGATTGTAATCATACTTTCAAAGTGGAATGAAAGTACATTCAATGTACCCATCTAGGTAATTTATACTGTGGTGGTTTTAAACTGTATATGCCTCACAAACGCATGTTCTTAAAGTTAACCAATTCCTGTGAGGATAAACCTATTGTAAGTAGGACCTTTTGATGAGATTACTTCAGTTAAGGATGGCCCAGGGTGGACCTTAATCCTCTTACTGGAGTCTTTTATTGAAAATGAAATTCAGACAAATAGAGAGAAAGCCACAGAAGCAATAGATGAAAGGAATGAAACCCAACAGAGAAGATAGAAGCCAGCAGATGCTGCCATGTGCCTTGCCATGTGGCAGAGGAGTCCAGGATTGCTGGCAGCCTGACTTCAGGGAAGAAACATTATCATAACGATGACTTCATTTGGATATTTCATGTCCTCACTGTAAGCTTGTAAACTGATAAATTCCCATTGTTAAAAGCCAACCCATTTCATGGTATCTGCTTTAAGCAGCCTAGGAAAGTAAAACATACGCTAACCTCGAAAACATCTCCATCTAAGGTTAACACAAACATCTCAATAACTAAGGCCATTCACAAGTGCCAACTTTGGACACTATTTTAGTAGAAAAGGTTTCTATAAGTATTAGCCATCATCCCAATACTATCCCAGTAAAGAAAAATATGAGGGGAAAAACAAACTAACAAACAAACACCAGGGCCTCCAAATGAAACTACTTGCTGCCACTTTGTCATGCAAAATGTGGTCCTCATATAAGAAGTATCAGAATCAAATATTGACTACTGTTTCACAAACTTGAATGTGCCTTATTCTTGAGGCCTGGGGTGGGACTGAGAGTGTGCATTTCTAAAAATGCCCCCAGGACCCCACTCATATCCCTGCACCACTATCACCCCAAGCACTGCCAAACCACCCCCATCCACCTTATCATAGATTCTGCCCAGATTGAGCATTGGTCACCACCCTCTGTTCCCTTTCTATGTCCTGGTAACCTGTCTTCCAGGCTTTATCTCTGTGAGTCTGCTCAACATCCTTAGTTCGTATCAGTGAGATTATACAATATTTGTCCTTTAATGACTGGATTATTTATTTACTTATTTATTTTTAGATTAAAAAAAATTTTTTTAAGATACTTAGATTGCACCAAATGTTACACAAAAAATATAGGGATTCCCATATGTCCCACTCCCCACACCTCCCACACCCTCCCATATAAGCAACATCCTTTATTAGTGTGGCACATTCATTGCAATTGATAAATGCATCCTGGGGCTTTGCCATTGAGCACGGACCATAGTTCACATTGTAGTTTACACTCTCTCCTACACAATTCTGCAGGTTATGGGAAGATATATAATGGCCAATATCTGCCATTGCAATGTCATTCAGGATGATTCCCAAGTCCCAAAAATGCTCCTGTATTAAACATGTTTTTCCTTCTCCCTAACCCCAGAGTCTCCAGTGGCCACTGCCTCCACATCAATACTGTAATTTCTTCCATTGCTAGAATCACAGCAAGTCTATTGTAGAATACCAGTAAGTCTACTCTAGTCCATAGTTCATTCCCCAATCCTGAGGATTTGGGGATGGTGATGCTCACTCCACCTCTAATTGAGAGGGGGCTTTGATCCCATACAGCCGATGGATGGGACTCTCTTGCTTGCAGTTGTAGGCTCTCTCATTTCCTTGGCATGGTGGTTGCCAATGACTGGATTATTTAAATGCCAATGTTGCTGGTCTATGGTCCAACATTGAGTAGCAGTGTCCTAGAAAATCAAAGGTAACTACTATGGATGTTGTACTTTAAAGGCTTACCTACAATGATCTTATTTTATGATAGTACAACTTTTAACATGTGCATCTGAGAAGTACTTTTGGAAATAGCAAAGAATTTATTAAATATACATTTATGGATAAAATTTAGAAATAAAAACTCCTTATGACAGGAAAGAATTAAGTAGTTGATAAAGTTCTCTGAAGCATGAAAATCACTATGGAAAAAAATCAGGAGAATTTTATCTGAATATTGAAAAGGAAAGGTATTCATTGGGAAATGACAGATATCTTATTGAAGCCATGATTTAATTCAACTTTTCACTTGATAGCCACAGACTGCTGATAATTAAAATACATTTAATGAGTACTCAGAGAGCTTGAAATGAAGAGCTTTTTTTTGAATTGTATATAAGCAGCTTACAATTTTTTGATAAGGGTATAAAGAGTAAAATCAGGATATTTGGCAGTTAAGTTATAAAAAAATATTGAAACCTCTATCTTTATACATTAAGAATGTGTAATTGTTTTGGCAATCCCCTACTCTGAATCAAATAGTTAATTTTACTAATGGATTGATTTAATACCCGGTATTTGTGTTATATTCTGCTGGGGCAGTGTTTGTTTGTTTTTAAATGAGATACTACTGAATAAATAAAATATTTGTAAAAAAGCATGTGCCTGAAATTTTTGAGCTTTCAGAGATAAAAGAGTTCTTGGAGATCACATGGTATAATTCCTTTATTCTGCAAAGTTAAAAATCAAAGGCCCAATGGAGCTAGATGATTTGTTCAAGGTCACACCCAGCTAGTCAGTGGCAGAGCTAAAATAAGAGCCCAAAGTACCTGATGCCTAAGAGGTTTTGTTTTTGTTTTTGTCTTTCCCATAATAGGGTTTTGTTTCCATCAATACCAAATACTTTAATATTCACGTCCTACAGGTAAGGATATTCTCCTATATAGCCACAAGATAATATCAGGAGATGAAATTTATATATTACAACCCAGTAATCCTTATATACCATTCAAATTTCACTTGTTCCAATAATATCCTTTTAGCAGAAGGATGGTTTACAGAATCAACCATTGTATTTAGTTATCATGTTTCCTTAGTGTCTTTCAAACTGCTCATGTTCCACAGCATTTCTTAAATTCCATGACCTTGTTACTTTTGAGACCACAGGCCAGGTATTGGTGGAATTTCCCTCAATGTACAATTATATTCCTTCTTTATATTAGTTCAAGTTCTACATCTTTGGTAGGAATATCTAAGAGTGATGCTGTGTTCTTCTTATATTGCATCCCAAATCCCCTGGTTTTGATATGTCCCATTACTGGTGATATTATATTGATCACTTGATTACATGATGTTTGCCAGCCTCCTTTATTGTATTCTTATCTCTTTTGTTATTTTTTCATTAGGGAAGTTGTGTGTTTACAGAACATTCATGCACAAAATACAATATTCCCATAGACCAGCCTTATATTAACACTCTGCAGTGGTGTGATCCATTTGTTACCATTGATAAAAGCATGTTTTTATAAATGTACTATTATCCATATTCCATGGAATATCTTAGGGTTCCCTGAGTTATGCAGTTGCATGGATTTATACTTTTTTAGTTTGTTCTAGTATGATATAAATAATGTAATATTTCCCCCTTTTTTACCATATTCAGATACATATTCCAGTGCTGTTAATTACATTGACAATCGGCTGTGCTACCATCACCACCATCCATTACCAAAACAATTTTATCATTTAATGTTTTTAAATTTTTTTTTAATTTTTAAAGAAGATTTAGATTATATAAGTGTTACATAAAAAATATAAGGGATTCCCATACGCCCCACTCCCTCCCCCTCCCACACTTTCCCACATTAACAACAACCTTCATTAGTGTTTTACATTTATTACAATTGATAAACACATATTGAAGCATTGCTACTAACCATGGACTACAGTTTACGTTATAGTTTATACTCTGTCCAGCACAATTTTGTAGGTTATGACAAAATATACAGTGATCTGTATCTGTCACTGCAATATCATGCAGGACAAATCCAATGTCCTGAAAATGCCCCCACATTACAACTATTCTTCCCTCTCCCATCCCTCAGAACCTTCGGTGGCCACTGCCTTTACATTAATGATAAGAGTTCTTCCATTGCTAGAATAATAATAAGTCTATAGTAGAATAATAAGTCTACTTTAGTCCATTTTCATTCCCTAAATTTGGGGATTTGGGGGTGGTGATGCCCACTCTGTTTCTAATTGAGAGTGGGCTTAGATCCCACAGGACAGATGGTAAAGAACTATCTTGCTTGCAGTTGCAGGCACTCTCTGTTCCTTGGGATGGAAATTGTCCATGATTACCTCCTTGTTAGTTGTTCTGGGTGAATCCAGTAAACTGGAGAGTAGGTGCTCCAATTCTGCTGAAATTCAGGGCTCAACTGGCACATGGACAGATCAAAGATTGAAGTGTCTGGAGCATGTATTTATCAAGTATAGTGCTAATTGCATGTTCAAATAAAAGGGGCAGAAGAGCCATGTGTAGCGAACCTATAAATTAGTCTAATTCAGTTATACTGGGGAGCATAAAATCCAAAGTAAGGCCCACTGATGGGGTGCCGAATTCCTGAGCTGTTTATCATTTTAAATAGATGCCACCTGCATTTTTTGCCTTAACTCCTGATTCCCTACCCCCACTCTGCCCCCTGGTAGCCTCTATTCTAGAGTCTGACTCTATGATTTAATCAGTGATTATTTAATTAAATGATTATTTAATATCAGTGAGATCATACACTATTTGTTTTGTGCCTGGCTTATTTAACTTAACATAATGTCTTCTAGGTTTGTCCATGTTGTCACATGGATCAGAATTTCATTTCTTTTTATGGCTGAATAATATAATAATGCATGTATATACAACATTTAAAATTGATCCATCAGTTTGAATGTTCAACCTGTTTTTCTCATATTATCTTCTCAAAATCCCAGAGAACAATAATAATAATACCAAAAAAACTGTGTAACATAAGGGTCCACTGAAAATTATCTAATTTTTTGATATCTTTGTGTAAATGGGATTAAATATATTTACTAAAATATAAATTGATGGTGAAAAGAAACAATTCTGAAGACAAGTTATCAAATAAGTAATGATGTGTTCATTAGAAAGACCTTGTCTTCAAAAATTAGAGGATTTGGGTTTAAACTTAAAAAGAAATCAGAAATGCAATAGATCTAGTTGAAATATGTATCTTATTTCTTCCTTTGAGTATAAAATGTCACAGTTAAAATATTCACATTATGATCACTCTGGTCCTCATCTGCTCTCATGGCAGGAAATCCAGCCTTACTCCAATAATCCATAGATTCCAAAAGTATCCCAAGTTTGCTTGCCCTGGCTTGATCAATTTGTCCTCTACCTTCCCAGCCTTGCTAGTATGGGCAGAGAGTGAGAATTCAGGTGTATATAATTAAGCCAAATTCCTACAATGGTTAGCTTTCTTCATGGCTAAATATTCTCCAGTACCAAATTATTTCCCTGGCTAAAATTCAGAGCATTTCAGACGTCTGCTACAAGGTCATAAGCAACATGAATTGCCACAGACCTGAAGCTCTGAGTTAGGTAGCAATGAAGGAAGCCCAGCAGTCTGCATTGACGGCAGGCCTTCTTCATTGCAGCTGTACATTCTTTGGGAAAGAATCCCTCACAGTTTTCAGTTCATCAAGGATGTCCCACAACCAAAAAAATAAAAATAAATAAAAATTTAAAAAACATTGTTCCTAACTATCATAACTTTTAAAGACCAGATTTTTCTAATTCCTTGCTTTACAGTCATGTCCACAACATAGGTCTACATAGATTCCAGCATAAACCATGCTCAAACCCAGCCCTCACAAGATGATCTCAAATGCAAGTCACCAGTCCAGGAATTCTTTTCCATACTGGGAGGTAACCTTTGCATATGGGTGAGGCCTGCTGACTTTTCCCCCATAACAAACCTCAGTGGATACCACCCTGGTCTTTAAGATATTTTAATTTCTCCATCTCAAGGAGAAAGAGTTTGGTCCACTTCCCTTAATATTGGAAGTCTCCTTGACTCTTAGATAAAAATTTGGCTGCAAATATTCTTGACAGAAGACTAATTCCTAAATCCACATGCCACCAGCATGTAGACCCTAGGCTTTTTGTCATGCCCAATTATCCTTATATACTATCGTTTCAGAAAAGTATAGATAGGGATTTTCCTCAATCTATCTACAAAATAAAGGACAAATCCATTCCGTAGTGAAAAGACATACATCTGAACAAAGATCAATATTACTAACTTTTAGATGTCAGCCCCAGATCTGGAATAAAGTAATTTACTGCCCCATAGCTAATGGAGATTGATGCCAACAAGGATATACCTATAGACAGTTCTTTAGAACACTAAAAATAATTCAAATTGAACAAGTAATACCAACAGAAGCCCATTAGAGAGGAGAGATGAATATTTGATTATAATCATATAAAAAAGTTTTTTTTGGTTCCTTAATGATTATTGGTTTATGTATTCCAAAAAGATTTATTTTCTAACGGCTCAATAATAAAAAATATTTTCCTTTTTCTCAAATTGTCTATGTGTATTCTTATAGCTATTTATAGTTATCCTTTCAAGTTGTCCTAAGCATTTTATATTATAATTATTTTTATGCAATTTAGGAAGCCATTGTTGACTTCTTTGTAGTAACTCAGAGAATATAATACTGTACCCTAGAATCAAAAAAGTTCATAAAACCTTAAAATATTTCCATATGCCTGTTATTTATATGCAAGAAATAAATTTGACATTTGGTAATAATACATTTACCAAAGACTTCAGACTTGAGATAATGGCATTGCTATTCATGATTTCATTCATTCAGTAAGTACAAGCTGAGTATCTACTATTGATGTGCACTGATCTAACAGGTGGGATACATCATTGAATAAAACATATGCAGAGAACAAACTGCTCTGGTGCTTACTGATTTCTTAATCTCAGTGTCCTAAAGGACTTTTAGTCTGTGTTCTGCAGTGTCAAAACTAATCACAATTTTTCAGCAACTTTGTATTGGTTTTTTGGTTTGTTCTCTTCAACAACACCATTCTGGTCATTTCTTTCAGGAGCACAACAATTAAGTAGGCAAATAATGAAATATAATTGAAAAGATATTTTGAACCTGATTCTGGAAACTAAAACATCAGTCTCATAGGTTTAAACTTTATCCTCTAGCAAATGAAGAAACCTTCTCCTTTAGACGGGTTAAATAAATGGCCTCACTGTATCCATAATGGCTTCCTTTTCATGTAAGATAATCTATGAATAACTACAATCATTTGTTACATCGTGATTCATTTACTAGCTTTTATAAGTATCCTCAATAATTACTTTGAAAAATCACTGATATATATATAAGTTACAGAAGGGAATATTGATTTTTCCTGAGTACTTGGGCTTGGGGAAACCTCAAACTACCATTAAGTTGCAAGGATTTATTATAATAACTTTTTCAATAACTTCCTATTGGTAAATGTAGCTTTTCTTTTGGTTGGTCTTATTTTGTGTGTGGGAAAGTGCCCATACATATAAAAATCACCAGCATGAAAAGGATTCCCCATTTGTGACAGTTACATTCACTTTGGTTCACATTATTAGGCAGCATAACTGAGATGGATACACTAATATGGGAATACCATGGACTTTGACATACTCATGCTGATTAGAGTTAATATACTTTAATTGTGGTTGGAGTTAACATTAAGTAATGAAAAAAAAAGTTAGAGTATTTAGGTAATTAAACCATAACACTTTCTGACTGGCTTATCTATGGCTATCATGCCATAGATATATTCCCAGCATGATCACTGTGTTAATGTAAACAGACTGACCAAAATAATGTGTTTGTTCAGCTCTCATATATTCAGTTGTTTAAAAAACATTAAGTGATTCTTACTGTATGCAATGAATTGTGCCAGATGCTGAAGAAAAAGATGATGGCATTTTCTCAAGGAACATAGTTTAAAAAAAGAGAAAACGGTATCATTTAAAAGGTATGAATATTCAGATCAAGACAGAGTAACAGGCACATGATTTACCCTCTTGCTTAAAACAGCCAGAATACCAGATGAAGTATATTAAATGATAGTTTTCAGATATCGGACAGCAGACAGCACAAGAAAAGGATCCCTGAGAAAGTTGAGTCAAAGGAGGTGAGCTTAGTGCCTTGGAGAGTTTCCAGGCTAGAATTCAGGGAGAAGGAACTGGCATCTCAGTGAGCTGAGGAGATAGAGTTGGTAGTCTGGAGAAGCCAAGGAAGTGGAGGAAGCCAGTTGTAACAGGGCAGAGTAACAAAAGGGAGAAATGCACAGAAAGAGAGCTCCACAGATCACTGGAGATGACTGAAAAAGTCATCTATGGAAAACCTACATCTAGTATTGTACTTTATGAAGACTATTTCCTCTTCAGATCAGGAAAAAAGCAAGGATATCTCCTCACTAATTCCATTTGGCATCACACTAGAGATTCAAGCCAGTTCAGTAAGGCAAGAAAAAGGGCACTGAGGTTGTAAAAGAAGAAGTAGAACCCAGTATTTGCAGACAACATAATCATCGATGTAGAAAATCCTGTGGAAGCAACAAAAAGGCTACCAGAACTAATATATGAATTCAGAAATGTTGAATGATACTAGATCAATATAAAAAATCGATTGCTTATCCATTTGCTAACTCAAGCAATTGGAAATAGACATTAAAAATACCATTTAAAATAGCATCAAAATATGCTAGGTGTAAATCTGACAAAATATGTGCAAGACCTACATACTGAAAACTAAAAAAAAAAAAAAAAAAAAATTGCTAAGGGAAATTAAAGAAGACAGAAATACATGGAGTGATATACTGTACTTGTAGATTGGAAGACTTAATATTAAGATAACAAATCTCCCCAAATTGCTCTATAGAGTAAATGCAATCTCAATCAAAATCCCAGCAAGCATTTTTGTAGAAATTGACAAGCAAATTCCAACATTTTTATGGGACTGCAAAGGGCCTAGAATATCCAAACCACTTTTAAAAAGAAAAAAAAGTTTATAAGATTTATATTACTTGATTTTAAGACTAAAATCAAGTCTTTGGGCCACTCCAGATAGTCTATGCTAACAGTGTGATTTATAGTGGGGACCTTAGGCCACAAGGCATCAGCCTGACCTCTGAAGGAGCTGATTGAACCAAGGTCAATCACATGGGTGATTAGCTATGTCTACATAGCCAAACCCCAATATACTCTCTGGACATTCAGCCTTGGATGAAACTTCTTTGGTTGGCAATACTCCGTGTGTATTGTCATACATAATTTCTGGGATAAATACGTGCTTTCTATATAAGTGCACTGGAAGAAGAAAATTTGAAACTCTATGCATGGTCTCTCCTGGACTCTGCCTCATGAACTTTTTCCTGTTGCTGATTTTAATCTGTATTCTTTAGTTGTAATAAATCTTAATCATGAATATAACAGCTTTTCTGAGTTCTATGAAGCCTTTTAATGAATTATTGAACCTGAGGGTGGTCTTGGGAACTTCCTGAACTTGTAATATCCAACAAAGGACTTGTATCTAGAAAATATAAAAAGTATTATTACAATTTGATAAAAAGATGACAACCAAAATTTTTAAAAGGGCAAAATCTTTGAACAGACACTTCAAAGAAAATTGATAGATGGCAAATAATCACATGAAAAGATGCTCAGCAGCATTTTCCATTAGGGAAATGCAAATTTAAACCACAATGAGACACTATTGCTCTCTCATTATAACAGCAAAATCCAGAAGACTGATCATACCAATTGTTGGCAAGGGTGAGAAGTAACCAGAACTCTTGTGAACTCCTGGTAGGAATGCAAAATAGTACAATAACTTTGGAAACCAGTTTGGCAGTTTCTTAAAAAGTTAAATATACACTTAATATATGATATAGCCATTCCACTTCTAGAT
The DNA here is from genome assembly GCA_026826555.1 of Tolypeutes matacus. NCBI lineage: Eukaryota > Metazoa > Chordata > Mammalia > Cingulata > Chlamyphoridae > Tolypeutes > Tolypeutes matacus. The sequence goes on along the minus strand of JAKSZT010053946.1, from coordinate 6,498,186 downwards.
ATTTACAAAAGAGAAATGAAAGCACATGTCTATACAAAGACTTGTACACAAATATGCACAGTGGCTTTATTTGTAATACCCCAAAACTGAAAATAATCCAAATGTCCATCAACAGCTGAACGGGTGAACAGATTTTGGTTTAAACATACAATGGAATATTCAGAAATAAAAAGAAGTAAACTATTGATATACACAGAACACTGATGTCTTAAAATAATTATGCTGAATGAAAGAAGCCAGATACAAAAGAGGACATACTGTATGCTTCCATTTACGTAAAATTCTGGACAATCCAAACTAATCTATCATGATACAAAGCAGATCAGTTGTAGCCTGGGGATGTGGGAGAGACGAGGGAATACAAAGGAGACATCAGAAAATTTTTGCGGGTGATGGAAAAAGTTCATTATCTTGATTGTGGTGATGATTTCATGGCTATTTACATATGTCCAAACTCCTCCAATTATACACTTTACAATGTTGCATAACAATTATACATCAATAAATCTGAAAAAAAAAAAATTCACTGGGATGAGTGCCCCGAGGAAGAAAAATCCTGAGGTACTTTGGGGAGGCACTGGGAAGGGACCTAATCCAAACTAAGGCCTGAATGAACAAAAAAAACACCCAGAGGAAAAGACATCTAGTCTGAACATTGAAGGAAGAATATAATTTATTCAGACAGTGAGAGTTGTTGGGGAGGACTTCCTAGCATGAGGAAGCAAAATGTACAAAGACAGGGATACAGATGATTTAGGAGGTCTTCCACAATCTGAAGTACTTCACGAAGGCTGAAGTAAAGCCTGAAAGGAGAGCGGTGGTGATGAAGTTAGAGGGAAAAGGGGAAAACAGAAAGAATAGATGAGATGTTACATTCCATTTTTATGAGCTTAGACTTTCTCTTGGAAGTTATAGAGAGTTTTTGAGGGCTTTAAAACATGGCATGATGTGGCTTTCTCTAAAATTTTTTAAGTAGAGAAATAAGAAAAACAAATGGCTATTAGCCATAGGCAATACAGGCAGTTCTGAGAAAAGAAAATTTTAAAAATTGTGTCATTGGTTATAATTCAGTTTTGCTTATTCTTACCATAGTTCTTTGAAATGATTGCTTTTGTGTAGTGTAGAATCCACTGCAGTCTTGGAGTCAGCCTGTCAATAATATAAACATTAATTGGTATCACATTATGAAGAACAATTTTTATTTACAATCATTGTCTGTAGTCTGTGATTACAGTAAAGCCATTGTTCAATTTCATTTTTAATCAAACTCCTTTTTAAAAATTACAAAACTCATCTCTCATCCTCAAAGAGTAAAAACACTAAAATAGCATAGAAGAATGATGCTTCTCACATATCTCTGTATTCATATCCCTGCTAATAACTCTTTTACTTGCCTCAACATATGATATTTGGTATCAATACCTGGTATATATTCTTTCTCATCTTCAAATATATACAAACAAATCTACATGCACCTGGAGAAATTTGGTATTGTTTCCTTTACAAAAATTTTACTATACATTAATCAACAACTTTGGTCATAACTTAACAATGCATGGGCATTCTTCCAGAATGTGTGTTTCTAATTTTATAATAAAATCTAAGAAATGTGACTCTACTGTTTTACATAAGAATTATATGCAATCCTGATTTTTGATGGCTAAAGCTTAAATTTCACCCAGATTTAGTACTTATAAATCATATGCAATAACAGCCAATTCCATCTTGTAAAGTCCAAAGTATATCTCTATTTTGGGTATTGGACAGACAATGTCCCTTCCACTTCTAAATACTATATTGAAAATAAGTTTTCATAAGCCGGATGAGATAGTCCTTGGTAGTACTTCCTCAAATTCTTAAGGTTCTTCAGACCATCCCTTCGAAAATTCAAAGAGGAAATTCCTGTAGTCTATATTAAACCGCAAAGTCTGAGCTTTCTCTCTTTTGGCTTGACTTCCCTGTAAACAGAGCAAGAGATAAAGAATTCATGCAGAAATTTGGGAAGGGGAAAGCTATATCAGGAGTTATATAAGTAAGTGATGAAGAAGGACCAGGCAGAAGGAGCCACTGACTTGCAATGCTGTTGAACTGAGCTCTCATTTCATCCTGTATGGAGCACTGGAGCTTGGCTAGGCCTTTAGAGTTGTCCCAAATTGATGTAAAGGGGCTGTGCCTTTGTTTCCCTGTATCAGCCAGTCACTGACTGTGGGCTGCCCCTGTGATTTTGGGCAAGGCAGATCCTTACAGCGGAGGACAATTCCCACTGAGGGACTGATTTGTGGGTTGTCAACAGTTGTTATTGCAGGTAGCTGGGGTTGGTTTTCAGGGGGAATTCTAGACGAAGCACCAAATTCTCCACTACAGTAACCAATTGCAGGATGTTAAAAATCATAATTTAAGGCTTATTAAATTGAGATTTAATTTTTAGCCAATTAATTTAGGTTGTGCTAAAAAGAAGCTGCAGTTTACGCTTTGGCTACAAATATAAATGATGAATAAGCACACATATGTGTGTAAAATGTATGCATGATCCATCGATTAAAATGCTCTTCTGAAATAGGTCATCCAAGCCAGTCTAGACTTAGAAAACCATTTATAATAACTCAAAACCAAGCAAATTGCAAGATCTATGAGTAATACTACTGGAGCATCACTGTTGTATTGAAATAAATGGAATTCACACAATTCTAAATCCTTTATTTGTATGACATTTTTTGCCTTGTGATTCTTTTCTTCATGAATCTGAAAAAAATAAAATACAAGAGAAATAGATTCCAATTGAAAAAAGATTTCACCACTTTCCTTGCCTCAAAAAAGCTAGGAATTCATGTTAACTAGACTCATGTTTCCAAGGAACATTGCCTCACTTCAGGTAACTGAAATAATGGGTTTATATTTTTAGGATATATGTGGAAATAAGAAAATATTTCAGCTATGAATCGTGGCTTCACAGACCAGGAAACCCTGAACATTCAGTGCTCTTTCAAAATATAGTAACTATTGTACAGTTAGGTCTACCAAAAAAAGGAAATGAAAAGTGGTTCAAGTTCAAGATCCATTACAGTCTTTTTGAGTGCATTCTATTGAAATACCTCTATGAGGAAAGTTGATTTTATATCTATTGGGGAGACTCAATTTGTTTCTTTCTGTCTCTGATTTTGAAAAATATATATTTGAACTTCTGCTCCCACAATCAATGAGGACTCTCACAATCCCTCACCCCACCCAAGATTTCTATTTTGAAACCTTAAGATTGGTTGAGCACAATCTTGGGATTATACAGCCTCATATACCAATGTACAGATAAGCTACTCATGTCAAATAGCAATACCTCCTCCTAGTCAGGAACGGTTCAGAACATGGCCACATCTGCCAATAGAATTATCTAGATGTATCCTGCCAGCAGGGGTATAAGGTCAGGGCAATTTCATTTAGAAGGGGCAAGATGCAGCAGGTTCTTACAGTCATGTAGATAGAGAAACACAATTCCATTTCCATACTTAAAGATGAGGATTTTCATATAGAAACTATTGCTTAAATGCCTGAATCTGCTAACACACACACACACACACAGGGGCATATACACTAAAACACCTCTGAATATGCTTTGAAATTTATACACCACCTTCAGTTTTTTTTCTTTATTTCAAGATAAGAGACCTCTAGAAAATGGGTAGAAAGTATTGAGGAAAATAATCTGTATATCTTTGAATAGAAATTAACAGAGAAATGTTAATGAGAATAAAGCAGCTATTAACAATGACATTCTCAGAAGACAGCTAGATATATTGCCAGGAACGAGGATTCTTGTTTGGACTTGAGGAAAATTTTGGTTTAAGGAAAGAACCAATTTTAACAAAGATCATCAATATATAAGCCCATAACAGAGAGGGTTGTTATAATAGAGAAATCTAAAAGCTTGGAAAATAATTTTCTGTATCACATTTATTAATGACCTGTCTTCTTTAAGTTTATGAAAACACCTTTTTAAAGGAAACTATTTTTGTGTGCTTAATCAATGCAATAACAGCTAATAATAATGCTATATTACATTGATGTGGAACTAGAGTTTACAAAGCTCCCTCATTTGATCTTCATGCAAACACTGAGAGGAAGTCAAGGTAGAGCAAGGACAAAGACTGTATTTACATCTTTAAGTCCACTGTTCATGGCAATGAGATGCTCAATAAATGTTTAATAAACTAACCTTAGGTAAAAGAGACTGGAAGAAGGAGAAGGTGCAATTAAGTTACATGAATAATGAACCCAGAACTAAAGCTTAACTCTTGTAACATATGCTTTCTACTCTACCACTTTTCCCAATTTTGAAGACTAATAATAATCCATAAGTACGATTTGTAATGGATTTTATAGTGCAATGTTAGAGAAGAGTTTAAGCACATTTTGTATTATAGTATTAGAAAACCAGAGATATTTTACTTAAATTCCTGTATGAATATATTTTAATTTACCTAAACCACATATTTCATTTAAAATTCTCTATAAGTAGTAAAACACCATATGGGAAGAAAATGACAGCTCAGACACTAGCTGCGTTTTTTAATGTGCCAAAATTCCATTCCTTCTTACATGAGCCTCCAATTCCAGTGGTAGCTCTTCAGTGGAAAAAAATGATTTCATTATAGGAAAGTCTTAGGGCACAAAAGCCTTAGGGTTCAAAAACTAACTTTTTTCTCCAGTAAAATAACCATTAAAACGTCTATCTTATAAGAAAATATTTCTAAAGGTGAAGAATGTGTTTTTGTTACCAATGAAAGCTTTGCATTTTTTCACTCTCATATTTACATTATTTTTTAAAAATCAGAGAGTGATATGTGAATTTTCCACGTTAAAATTGCGAAGTCCATAGGTGGCTTAGGGCAGAAATTCAAGGCCTGTTTCTTAGTGGGCCCCAGATACTTCCCAATCAAGAATCACTCTAGCAGCTTGCTAGAATAAATATTCCTGGGCCTGACCTAGTAGTTTAGAATCTCTGGGAGGTGGATGTAGGAATCTGTCTTTTTAACAAGTGTAACAGTTGATTCTTATATTCACTAAACTTTGAGATGTATTGATCCTCCTTCATCTGCCCTAAATGCTGAACTGGGCACAGTTGCTGTACTAGCGTAGACATTTAGAGTAGACATTTGGAGTAGAATTCAATGAGAATAGAGAAAATCTTATAATGCCACCTTATATATGCTACCACAGAAATCACTACTAACTCTCCCTGACCAATGTGCTTTATTCTTCTCCGTTTTTATTTTTTTATTTTATTTTTTCACCACTGTGTTTTAAGTAGACAACAATGCATCTCTACTTTTGCCACCTTGGAATTTCTTAGCATTTAATAAACTATTTTTGGAGAAACTATTTTTAGAAGATCCAAGCTTTTCTTCTTTTTAAAATATCTAAAACATATTTGCACAGATTAGACACATTTTAAAACAGTGTTGGTCTCACTGAATGACTTATTACTTGTAAGTCTATAACCAAAAATGTTAACTTATCAGTATTATTGATTTTAAAACAAAGAAGCCAAATCACATTTATATGTATTATAAAACAACTTTGAATGCAATGATATGGGCATTTTAAAAAAAGAAATTTAGAAAACAGTATGTAATTTTCCAAACTGTAAAAATGAAATAGAGAATGGAGTTTTAAAAACTGCTGTTATTGTTGTGTGATGGGAATATAGGTGAATATAACTTTAAGTGTTATATCTGTATTTTCCAAATTTTCCACAATGAGTATGTATTGCCTTTGAAATAAGATAATAAATGTTATTTTTAAGAAATCATTGACAGTTCATTTGTATGCACTAGTAATAAAGTCCATTTATTTGACTAATTATGCATTATATATCCATTCAAAAATATTTGTTGAGAACTTACTGTGTCCCAGGCTTTAGGTTTGGTTCACAGATGGGGCAGTGAATAAGACTGCCAGAGTTGTACAGCTTACAGTCTAGTGGGGGCATAAGCAATTAAAACGAGCAATTAAGATTTAGTCTGCAAGGTGACATAGGGGAAGAGGTAAAAGATTTTCCAGGACCATTAACAAAAACTCAAAACCTAAGTGGAAGGAATTAGGTGATGTTTCTAGAAAGCAGAAGCTACTAAATTGAAACCAAATATGAATAGCTGATGATTAGATGAAAGGAAAAATAGAGGTATCAGTATAATGCTTTAGGAACCTGAAAGCAGTTTAGTACAGCTAGAGCTTGCAGTGAATGCCTATGTCTGTGCATATACACTAAGAGAGTCTGTATATGTAAAAGTATGTACATCTAGGAGGCCAGCAATATAATCAGGGCCTAGATAATGAAGGACTTTGTAAGCCATGCTTCTATATTTAGATTCTGTTCTAAGTAAATAAGAATCAATTGACAGATTTTAATAAAAAATATGACCAAAATTGTTTTTTTTAAAGAGTAATGCAAAATTCTATAAAAGTTAGTTGGATAGGGCAAAATAGGAGTAATAAGACTAGTTAGAAAACTGATATATTATCCAGGTAACAAATCATGGGAATTGGGACTAAATAGTAGCAATGAGAATGAAAAATGAGAAGATCAAGACTTGTAGTCAAAATTTTTATATCTGGCTTGGGAAACTGAATAGAAGGTAATGTTATTTGGAGAGGTGGTGAACATAAGAGAGTACTTTGGTGAGTGGAGGAGGAGGAGAAGATGAACAGTTCAGTTTGGGACATATTAAGCCTGAGATGCTTGTGAGATGTTCAAGCTTAAATGTCCAGAAGGCAGTAGGATATATGAGTCTGGATTAGAGCAGTATATGGGAGGAATAATGACATCACATGGTGACTGACACTATGTGAATGGATTTGATTCTCCAGGAAAGTACAGTGAGTGAGATGAGAGGGAGGCCTAAGATACAACTCTGAGACAGATGCCCCAAAAGAAAACACAAAAGAACCTTTGCAGAAAACGGAGACAGAGCTACCTCAGAAATAAGTGATCAATGTGACTAACCTGCTGAGGCAAAATAAATTAGATTAAGAGATAACTAGCTAAATTTTTTTTTTTTTTTTTTTTAAGATTTTATTTTATTTATTCATTTATCACCCCCCTGCTGTCCGCGCTTGCCGGGTCAGCCAACCGCGCCGTGCGGGCAGGCTCGCCCCCACCAGGAGGCCCCAGAAACCGAACCCGGGGCCTCCCATATGGCAAACGGGAGCCCCACTGATTGAGCCACAGCCGCTTCCCTAGTTAAATTTTTTAATACTGCTAAGAGATGAGGAAAAATAAGTAACAGTAAGGTCTCAGCAACAAGAAAGTCATTATTTACCTTTATAAGGGCAATTTTAGACATATAATAGAAAAGAAGTCAGATTATACTGGGCCAAGGAATAAGTGGAAAGTGAGAATGTGAAAAGAGAGAGTGCAAGAGAAACTATATTCCATCAAAGCACATTTCTGTTTGTGTGTGTTATTATTTTTTTTAAATAGGGAGTTTGGAGGTTGTTTGAATGCTAAGGGAAAGAATCTAAGTAGAGAGTTAGAGATTTAAGATATTGAAATGGGAAAGAATAGCTAAATTAGAAATTATTTGCCTGTAGTGTTGAAATGTACAATAATTGAAATTAAGTTTAGGAAAAGTAATTTTTCTTACAGAACATATCTTGAGATTAAATTCAGAGAGACAGTTTTTTTTTTAATATACAAGAGGGAAAAAAAAATCTCTGCTTTCAGATTTAATCCATTTGCACTACCAGTTGTATCTCTCACAGAAACCCTGAAAGATAGGAGCATGGAAATAGGTGATTAATTGGGAGAAACAAAAATTATAAAATAAATTCCCCCACAAAAGCTCATCCACCCACCCACCAGTTAATATACTTTATTTCAAGAGCAATGATTAATCTAGGGATATTGTAAAGATAGAACATTAATTTCCATATATAATAAGATTTCTTTCCCTCAATTTCTTGCTGCTCATTGTAACCACATGTAATCTTTAAGTGAAATATGTGTCCTTAATCTCACTTCATTCCTCTGCTCCTTATAAAACCTCCTTGGCTAAAGTCCCATAGAATTTTTCATACTTTCCTTTAGGCTTGTTTATACTGTGGTTTTGCTAATAAATAGTGCATTCACCAACCTACAACACAGCAGCCAATTAAAAAAAAAAAAAAAGGATTTCTCCTTGAATGTAAAAAATACGTATATAGAACTTTATGCAGTGAGCAATAAAATAAACTTGGCAACCGAGTTATTTCTAAAACTGTGCTTGTAAATATGGAAAACACAATTCAATTAACTGTAGTCCCTGGAATTTTATTTTGTTATACACAAGGATAATTATACCTACTGTCAAGGCATGTTTATTTGATTATAAGAAGACACTAACTACTTCCTTCTCTTATCCGTATCAGTGAACAAAAAGAAGTATTTATATAACTAATTAATATGAAATCTTTTTCTATAATAATCTCAAACTCTGCAACCAGACCTAGAGGAAGGAGGAAAACGAACAAACACCATTTTAATCAAACTTCCCCACCTGCCCCAGAAACCCAAAATAAATAAAAATAATTAATCCTTTTGGATACTAGAGTCATATTTTCTAAAAATGAGCTCTTTTGAAAGCAGTGGGCATGCTGAAACTACTAAAATAGTGCCAGGAAATTAAATTCCTTCTATATATTTTTTAGTTATATAATTTATTTTATCTATTCCCATTGCTTTTTAAAAAACATGCTTTCATATAATATGCAAACACGTTTCTTAGCTACAGACAAGCCTTTTTTAAAGAGTAAGATAAAAGAATTCTAATTCTTAGGGAGCAATTGGCCCTCATTCTTGTTAAACAAACTACTGCTGCATGTAAAATTTTGGTAAAACTACTAAAATCTGAGCTCAATGTGGACAAGAGCAATGTGGTCCATTGTTTTAACCCAAGAGCCTAAAAGAGCACCTGACTCAGAGTAGAACACAATAAAAGTTGTTTGAATAAATTACCTTTAACTATCCCTCATAAAATAATTTCATTCTTAGTTTTATTTTTATGAAGGAAAAAATTAAAGATCATGATAAATAAATTTGGAAAAGGCACAAAATTAGTAAATGATGGAATTGATACTCAAACTCTGGTCTTCTGAAACTAATTTTCGAACTTTGGCCTTGTAAAATAGACATTTTAGCTCATATAGAAAAATCCACATACATTATCTCATTTAACTTGACAATACTCTGCAAGGTATGTCTTATTACTCCTATATTTTAAGAAGTATAAATTTATAACCAAAAATAACACAACCCATTAAGTGGTTAACTTGGGAATCAAATCCAGGTCTATCAAAGCCATGATTTGGGATTTGTTTAAATGATCCGGTAATTTGGTTCCAAGGTTAAAATTCTTGTTATGGGAGGCAACAATCCTATTTACCATACATTTTGCTAAATTGATGTCATATTATATAACCCAATGCTTGTTTCTAATTGTTCTTTTCTTGTTTATGACTGATGTTACTTTGGGTTTGAAGGTTCTTAGTGCTAGTGATATAATTTTTAAAAAGATGTAGATTTTTATAACTTTTGCTTCTCTATGGTATTTCTTTCTCCTTTTTTAAATCATGGAAATCATATTGAACTAAAAGAAGCCTGAAAATAGACATTTCATTGTTCATTGCTATAAGAATTGTGCCACTGACTCCCCAATTGTTAGCTCCTGATCTCTTGAATTTTCATGTTTTTTCAGCTTTATTTTCTCCCAGGAGAAGTGAGTTAAGAAAAGAGACTTTTAAAAGACAGCCTATTATAGAACATAGCTACTGAAAACCACCTACAACTGAGCAAAAGCTAAAAATTTAGGTGAATGCCACATTACTCATTGCCCACCCACTTGGGTCAGGCCATTTGTGGCCCAACCCAAGGAGAGTGGGTGAGTGTGGGGGTGGACCTGAAGAGTGGCTTGTGCTCTGCTATCCCTTTCTTACAATGAAGGCCCTAGCGTTTAGGTATTCATTTATTCAGGTAAGTCACTGAAATTTGGAGAGCACATTTGGCATCATATATTATCGAACTCACATCCTGACTTCCTCAATGACTGCAGTGTTACAATGGAGAGAGATAGGGAAGCTTTAGCCCCAAAAAAGAAAAAGAAAAAGGACAACCTGAGCAGGCTAGCCTACTGGATGTAAAAATGTTGAACTGTTAAACTTATAGGATTAATTAGATCAGTAAAGGAAAAATAATAACATTCCCACCTGGAATGGACAGAACAAAAATGCATTATTCCCTTCCTTTTCTCTCTTCTTCTCTTTCTCTCTCCAAATTGTATGGCCAGTTGAAGAAAGAGTAGAGAAATTCTATATCATAAGCTAGAATAGCTTATAAATTTGATTCTATTCATGCCTGCAGAGAAGTTTACTAGGCTTTGTGGGCTGGGCCTGTAGAGAGCTTTGGCAGTCACTGGGTCTCCAAAATGTGAGTTTGGGCTTGTGGATTATTGGGGGAGGTAGAATCTGGGATGCTTAAGGGTTTTGGGTACTGCTTACTTCTGTTCTCTTTTGGACTAAACTTTGGCTTTTTATAGAGGATACACTTTCTTTTCAGAGATTAACTTGTATTTTTCCTGTGGTCTATATCTTGGTAATCTATACAGGAAGAGTTTGGAATGCTGATATAAGTAAAGAAACCTAAATAATTCTATTAATTTAGTAATGGGAAATAATTTCTGTTTGTCCATAGGAGAAATTAGGTAAACATGAAAGCTCTTAGAAGTCCTCTGATTTAAGTATTATGGGTATCCCAAGATCAAAATGGAGGACTGCACAAAAATATTTTCCCTCCCTCCCCAAAACCATTTGAAATGTTAATAAATCTACATTAAAACAATTACAAGGAGATTTTCCCTCTTATTTTATTATTATTTCTCTTATGGAAAAACAAGAAAAATTGCTATTAGTAGGCCAGAAAAATCATGGGATATATTGAAAGATACACGGCAGGACAGAAAACCTCATTTCAACAAAGCCAAAGCATGCCCAGGAGAGAGCTGCATGGTAAACCTGGTTTGGTGAGAGCCCAGAGAGGCATTCACACAGTTGGCTGATATGGATACAAAAAATGAGCTTTGGATCACATAATTAGGGTCATTAACATAATTAGGTCATTTGTTTATAAAACAAATGAGACCACCCCTTTCCCTATTGCATTTATATCAGTAAGCTGGCCACAGCATCTGTTCCCAGTGCAGCCTTGAGAATTGGTTTCTGAACAAAGGGAGAGATTTTCCTGACATCAGGGAAGAGGAGGTGGTTTTAAGGAGAGTGGATTTTGAGGTATTTCTGGAGTACCACAAAATGAGCAAAAATAAAGAAATGGGTAGGAGAAGTCTAATGATGCCCTCCTTACTTTCACAATAATGAGGTCCTGAGGTGGTCTGGCCTCTTCCCAACCAAGGCACTGCAAGAAAAGCTTGCTTATTGACAAGACCCAGAATTCAAACTTCTCTTTCAATCCGTGTGTAAGGGACATGGGGGTGGGTGGGGATAAGGGTGATGGAAGTGACTGTATTTATTCCTTATAAATGCTTACTAAGGACCTACTATGTACCAGAATACGGCAATGAATAATACATAGTTCCTGATGAGCAAGGACTCTCAGTTCTCTGTTGAACAAAATACTGGGCCACACTTGTGGGAGATGTTTGTGTGGGATGTGGTGGGAGGTGTGGGAGGTGGGCAACATGGGAATCCCAGTGGGATCTGTGTAATATTTTGGGTATCTAAGCACCTCTTAAAATATATTTATATATATACATAAATAACATTTTTGTAAGCAAATGCACATATATGCATATATATTTATATATCATTTTGCAAATGTTGGTATGTATTGTGAAAATTTTGATTTTTACCCACGATAAAAAAAAAAAAAATACTGGTAGGTTTACAAGCATACCCCAATTCTTGCTCAGTTACCTGATTGGGAATTAATTTTCCACATTTAAAAGTCGAGTAAACTTCCTAGTTTTATTCCAATGAATCGAATACTGTATTTGGAAACAAAAATCACAGTGTTCAAATATAAGTGCTCAGACTCAATTTGAGCATTGGGTAGATTTTAGCATAAACTTACCAGAAACAAATATTGTCCTTTTGATCTGAAAGTAATAACCATTCTGGAAAAAAAACAAACAAACAGCTAGTGCAAATAAAAAGTATTGCTAAAATTAATATTTCTTATTGAAATTATTCTTGAATATAATCCCAGGACTTGTTTTGCTCATTCATTAATGGATGCTTTTGCCTTCCTTTACTTTTTCTCTCATTAGACATATTTTATCCTACTTTCAAGAACTAGCTAGGGCAAATTATATTTCTTGCATGAAGATCTCCAAGACCACTTGGATTTTTTTTTTTTTTTTTGTCTTTAATCACCTGAAAGTTTATGGTTCCAGTCATGAATTTGTCCATTTTGTAATATGCTATCAGGTTTGGCCTTATAGATATATGGGATCAAAAATGTATTCCATTGGAGTAAAATTATTTCCTTCAGTTCAATTAAAATGCAAATACAACCAGATGGTATAATATGCTAAATCTTCCACAACTTCCTGCCATTGTCTAATCAGATTGTTTTCCTCAGTAACAGTAAGAGTAATTGAGGGAGGCAGACAATTTTAAGGTATTTGCTAATCTGGGAATATCCAGGGGGGAGAAAATAGAGAGGAAAAACTTTGAACTAAGTGGATAAAAGTAATCAAAGCAAATTTATATATACCCATGACAGACCACCTACATTAACATTTTCCAAGAACTAATCTTAGATATATATTTTTTTTATGCTGGTCTGTAATTTCATCCTTTGTATGTCTTTTTGCTTAACAAAACTGCAAATTTCCTTAAGGAAAAACTACTGAGAGCCAAAAATAGTTTGTACTACAGTATTTAGGCACTTGGGAACTTGGAATACATGCGTTTTGTTTTAAAAACTTTTCTTATTTTTCCTTTTCTACAATATGAAAAATAAAATATAAATAGTGTGGTATACAATTACTTATAATCAGTGTTGCTATGAATTTTAAAATAAATTGTCATTACCATGTAAACATTGCCCAAGACTCCAGGGCATCCTGAGTCGCAGGCACTGTTTATTGAATAAATGCTAATTTAATAAATGTTTAATGCTGCCTGAGTTATTGCTCTAACAGTTATGAAGAAAGTGAAGTAAAGAAGATTTTGTTGTTACATCTCTCATAATTATTTACTATGATTTTAAGTGATGTTTTAGATAAAACAATGATTACTCCTAAGGTAATATCTCTGGGATATATATTTAACAGTATTGTGCTAATTATAGGTTCAAATAAAAGGAGCAGAAAAGCCATGTGTAAGGAAACTATATATAAGCATAAATTCCAGAGCAAGGCCCACTGACGGTGCCGAATTCTTGAGTTTGCCTGTCCTGCTTATAGTGTCTGGATGTCTCTAAAGCCCTCAGGAGCCCCACTGTTTGAGGCACTGTTTACTTTGGCAGTCAAAGAGAGCTTGCTGAGATGTGCATAAGTGTAACTCCTGGAATGACCTCAAGACTCACTTTGAAATCTCTTAGCCATAAAAACTCATTTGTATTTAACATTTTCCCCCTTTGGTTAAAGTCTTTTCTGGTTGCATTGCTAGTTGGCACTTGGTAATAATCCCTCGGTGCCAGGTAGGCTCATCCCCAGGAGTCATGTCCCACTCTGGGAAGAAGGTAATGCATTTATATGCTGGGTTTCACTTAAAGAGAGGCTACATTTGAGTAACAAGGAGACTTTCTGGTGGTAACTCTTAGGCAATATATAATACTTAGGCTAAGTTTCAATTTCACAAGAAAATGTTCATAAGTACAATCATCAATATCAAGGGTCTAGCATAATTATCTGTCTTCCTTCACTAGGCACTGCCCTTGTACTTGGGTGATTCTTGCCATTCTATTAGAGAATATAGCAGGACTCCCCAGGATGGGAATTCAATATTCTTTCAATTATTGTGTGGGTCTCCACCCACTGAGGCAATGCCCCATGAACACTTGAACATATTCATATGACTTAGAGGCATGCCCCAGGTGCACCCCTCCTTATGCATCCCCCCATCACTGACATCCCACACCAGTGATCCTTCCCTGCCACAGTTGTGACCCTTCTGTGATACAAAACCTCTCCAAAAATGAAACTAACCAAATAACCAAATAAAATTAATAAGAAAATGAAATGTTTTAAAAATAACAAATAAACTACCAAATTTTTTTTTAAATTTAAATAATATAAAAAAATTTTAGACAGTGTGTCTTTCATCACTGTAGGCTCTGTTGTCTTGAATGTGCAGTAGCAATTTCTTCCATATAGTCCCCCAGTGTCTTATTTTTTCCATTTTATCTTCAAAGTAGCTTTAGCTTACAGAAAATTCACATAGAAAATATAGGGGATTCCCATATACCCCACTGCTATCAAATGTCTGGGCACTTTACATATTTAATAATGTATTTACTACCATATACATGCTACCATTGGGGTTATTTTTCTCAAAACTTACTCTTTTTGATGAATACTCAATTCATGCTCACTTAATTAGACTAAATGTAGATTCAATAGGCTAAGCTTAGAGATTTTCATCTTAATCTATTTTGGCTCCATATAAAGTTAAATTCAACTATTTTTTAAAGTGTATTTCCAATGCAAAATCTCAATTTCAGAGCTTCCATCCCTTTAAGTCACACAGGTTAAATTAATGAATAACTACCAAGAATAAGTTTTGTTTGGGTTGTGGTCTTTCTCACTCTTCCCCCACCCCTTTTTCTTTATCTGAGCTACTACTAATGGTACAAAGAGAACAAAAATTCATTTATATGAATGTCACGCATTGATGTGGTTGAGTTCACAGTTTTTCTCATTTGGTAGTTGCATTCAATTAATCCAACTCATTTTCTGAAAATTCCTAATTTGGGAATAGTAAAGACTGAGTGACTAATAGATATAGTTGATGATCATTCTGGTCTTGCATACCCTCATGTTTCAGTGATGCTCTAGAGTGTTCAACTACATCTCTAGTAAGTTGCATACCTAAATTCTTTCAAAGCCTGTGCCATTTCTGCTCCAAGCTATGCCTGTCTCTTTCAAGCTTGCAGACCCCCTATCTTATTTATTGTCATTATCCATGACTGGAGACCACTGGACAGAGAAGAATCTTCTTTAGAACCTCTCAAAAACCTCAAGGAAGTGAGAAAGGGGGGATTTTGATATTTGTCCTTTTTCACCCTGCTGTTCAATAACCATCTCATCTTTGGATTCTTTCTTTCACTCTGTAATAACTGAGCAACTTGGCTAGTTCTGTACCTAGTAAACCTCCTGCTAAAATACTAAAGTCTACACTTCCTGTCAATACCTCCCAAATTTTATGAGTGGATTTTTTTGGTATATCTGCAATAAAGAAAGATAGTCTAACACAGGAGGTCCTAATCACTCCAAACTCTAGTTCCCCTGCAACTGTGCATGATACTGGTGGTCTCTGGAATTATCCATATATCCTACAGTAAAACAGTAACTGCTAGTTTAGATAAGTTGGCCTATCAGAGGGCCTTAATGGTAAGGGATAAGGAGGCCTTGTAGTAGAAATTGTAAAATACATTTAGAGAATGTAGCTGAGTTGAGTACCTGATGTGCCATCAAGAACCAAGATGGGAGGGGAGCAACTCAGTGGTTGAAACCTGTTTCCCTCATATGAGGTCCTGGGTTCAATCCCTGTTACCTACTAAAAAAACCCAAAACAAAACAAGATGGTGTACAATTAGTTGGTAAGAGGGCTCCATGGGACTCCACTCACAATAAAAACACAGACCATGAGTTACACCAGTCACAGAATTTCACTAAGTAAACAGTAAGTAACCTGTAAGCTAATGAGATCTCAGAAAACAGAAGAACCAATGATAACTCAAAGTACAGTCCATTGGAAGCCCCTCCCCCACCCCCCCAAGACATAATTTTGTCCCTATATGCTGATGCCATCTTGACTAGGAGAAAGAGATGAGATTAATTCATTTAATAATCACAGGAACCACTGAAGTTATTTCAATTATCTTTCCTAAATCTAGATGGGAAAATAGAAGTTCTAGAGAATAATTAACTTGGTCATGGTCATAAGCTGAATAAGTGTTAACACTGGGATTAGAATCCAAGAAGTCTGCAACCAGAGACCATAGGAGTAGTAGACTTTTTTGCTTTACTGCCACCCTCAAAAGAGTGGTAAAACAAAGATTAACAAAACAGCCTCAGCCCTTGAAATCTCATGGCACAAGATTATATCTTATTTGATAACTACTATAAGTAGAAGGATATAAAAAACTCTTTGAAGGGATTCAAAGGAGAACTCAATTGACAAGAACAAGATATTTACATTTCAACATAAGGGATGAACAACTACTAATATATAGCTATTGTGTGTATATATAACAAATAATATATAAAATATGCCATCGTGTATAAACTGTCTATCTCAACTCTTGCAATTGAACCAACTCCAAGTACCAAGCAACTAAAACTAAAAGTTTCAAGTCTCCCATATTTTAGCTTGTTCAAAAATAGTAGTAAATTTTCCTATTCCATTTTCAAATACTCTACCCTCCAGACTAGATTGTCCCTATATGCCCCTAGTTTATAAAATTATCACCTTTGTTTCTAAGCATACACCTTAAGTGCACTCCTTAGACTGAATTACAGAATTCTTGTTGTGACCCTCAGAATTCTCTTGCAGGTACATGTTCCATTTACCTATTATCCTATTTAAGTGATAATCTAATTCCCTGCCAGTCTAAATCATTATAGTGAGTGTGTGGTCCATTGTATCAGCACCATGGAAGGCTCTCATGGAAGGAAAAAAAAGCCTCTGTGCAAAGACAGAGTTTTTCCAGGCAAATGGGCACAACTTCTGGAATCATTGTTCATTTGGACTCCTGGTGCTGTCCCGCTATTCTTGGGAATTCTGAAAAGACTCATGAGTAGAATCCTACAAAACATCCAAAACTAGGGGTGATAGCATAGGAGAATAGTCTATTTAAATGATACTTTTGCTTACTTTCTGTTCCTTCACTCATTAAGACCAAACATTTTCAAGATTGTTACATTTAGGCCATTACAACAGTATGACTTCTAGACAATCCTGAAAAAGATATAGGCAAAAGGCCAGAAACCAAATGTCTGTAATGGCTTATTGGAACAAGGAATGATTCTTTCCACACCAAGCCAGCAAATATTTATTGAAAACTTTTGTACAAGAAATTGTGCAAAGGTTTTAAGAAGACAGCTATTTTTACTCTCTTAGTGTTTATAATTTATTAGTAGAATTAGGAAAATGTCCCATAGTAGAAAGTCCTACAGGGTCTTCAATGACATCCAGAATTTCAGGGTAAATGCCTAGCAGTTCAATCTTACTTCTCCATCATCTCTCTCTGTTCAAAGAACTTTTTCAAAAGTTTTGACTGGATTATGCCTGTCCGATGTAGGAGAGAGGCGTCCTACTACTGCCTGTGCCACCTTAGTTCCTGGTTTTTCGGTGCCTCTTGTCTTGGCTCTCCCTGTGTCACTCTGTGGCTTGCGGGGCCTGGCGACGCACCTGCTCACAGGGCCTGGCGGCTCACCTGCTCAAGGGGCCTGGCAGCCTACGCACTTTTTATACTTTTCTTCTTTTTATTTTTACCAGGGGTTGAACCCAGATCCCTCCATATAGGAGACGGATGCCCAACCACCCAAGCCACATCCATCCCCCTGCTATATCTCTTAAGGTTGACCAAAGATACCCAAAGTTGCATCTTTTCCCATACAGGATGGTCATATAATAAATCAGGCTTAGTTTCTCACCAGCATTCTAAAAACCAGACCTAGGGAGAAAAACTAGGTCTGGGGAAACATGCATAGTTTCTAATATAACAAATGTTTAGCCTACCTGATTATCACAAAATCAGGACAGTGAAAATATTCACAAACTACCACTCTTAATAAGGGAGAAATTGTGTTTTAATCATCTCTGTGTCACCAGATCCTACTACTGTGGTTGGACAAAACAGCTACTCAGTGAGTATTTGTTTAACTAATGTGAGGGAACTATTATAAACAATGTACCACTATTATGAAACAATCATCAGCATTACTTATGATGCTGAAATATTAGAATCAATCTAAATATCACTTAGCAGGCAATCATACAGACATTAAAGAGAGGTTTGTATATATTGGAAAATAACTTTGAATATAAATTTTACTGAAATACCATGGTAAAGATTACACATAAAATATGACTTCAAAACTTTTAATTCTTTAAAGCCTAGTCATAAAGTTAAAGACTGGAAAAAATTGTATCACTATTTATCATTGAGTAGTAAAATAATAGAAGTCATTGCTTTATTTTTTATTATTTTATCCTGTGTTTTGCAATCTGGCATCACTGCAAATGATGCTTACTATTCCTGTAACATGTATAATAAAAAAACAAATACAGGAGAAAGGAAAAATGAGATGGAAGTGGTAGGAAAGGAATTTTACAATATATGATTACTCGTGCCTTGCTAATAACAAAATCAGATACTTTTCAAATATTCAGCCAATTAACAAATATGAATAGTGTTCTCTGAATCATAAAAATGCAGAAAAGAAATATTTAATCCTTTGTAAAAGTGTACACTTGCCATTTTAGTATTACTTCCTCACGCTCAACATGTCCAAAATGTTTTCACTTTCACTTTTTTCTTATTGCTTTTGTAGATTTGGTATTATGCCAAGAGGAACATCTTCCAGCTGAACAAATAGAATTTTTCCCAGTTCATTGGAGCATTGAAATGTACATTGAAAATAATTTGAAAATAATTTGTAGTTTTGGCCCAAGCAGTAAGATTTTTTTTGAGCACTTTCCAGTTTTTCTCTACCTGGTTAATCACTTTTGGAAAGATGTAGGACTTCATTATTTCCCATTGCTCTCAGAACACATAATTCAGGGGAACACTAATTCAATTCGTGAATTTTCAGTGCGTATGTAAAGTTAATTTCTTATGAGTGGAGTCATTATAATTCTTGTGTTCTATAACATTCTGGGATGGGAAATCACTTAAGTATTTAATCATTTGTATCTCTTATTTCAATCTTCAGCTCCCAAATGTTCTATTCTATATTATTACAGAATTATTCACATGGTTTAGGAAACTGGTCTAGTTAAATTTAAAAAAATACAGAATTTGCCAAAAGTACATCTGGAAACAATGTTAAAGGCATGGATTTATTCATACAGAAACTTGCATGAAAGGTATACTTTTAAATGAAAAAAAGTACCTTCAATCTATTGCTGTTCTTTTTGGAATCACTTCTAATATTTCAATGTTCAGTAACACTTTAATATCAATAGTAACTTTGGAAGAGGCAAGTACTAATATTGTATACTCAGGTTAATTACAGTGATGGACCTTGGATTTCATTTCTTGGTACCATCCAGTTCGGAAAGAGCTAAATGTAGAATGTCAGTTTATGGATATCATGTACATAACAGACTGAGGTTTCTTGGTATGTTTCTACTGTAGCCAACTGCAATGCCTCCATCCCTCCTTTGAGTGTAATGAGAGAAACATTTTAGGTTTTGTGGCTTGCTAATGTAAACCTCTTCAGTTGTTTAAAAACAACTATCAAATAACCCTTTTGTATGCTCTACTTTCTGTCATCTACTCAGAATCTGTCCTTTCCTTATATTTTTCTATTTAGTCTGGCTTTCGACCCAACATCTGTCCCCTCAGGTGGTACCAATTTGACTCCTGGGTTTTCCAGAACAGTATGTGCTTCCATAAGCCAGCTGGCCACAAGAAATCTGATTGTGGTAATTTACTGACACAGTAAGCTGCTGCCTGGCCCATTCCAGAGTTGCAGGCTCTCCCTCACTTAGGGATGACTAAAGTAGAGTCAGTATAAAAAACATCCCTAAAAAGACAAGCAGGTAATACTCTACATTATGGTAAAATTCTACCAGCAAAAATCAAGGATTAATGACATAATTATATGCAGATTTATTGAGTAGTTTAGGTAGACATTCCCATTGAACAAAGACTTACTTTAATTGATTAGATTTATGATACAAACATCTTCTGTTTTGATGACTGCAGATAAGAGTTTCATTAATTAGTTAATTCATGCATATATATGTTAAACAAACATAATTAGGAGTTTACTATGATCCAAGTAGTATGGGACACATTGATGTTGCAAAGATAATCTGGCTGGAATACAAATGAATAAATAGAAACAAATATTTACAATTCAGTAAAATAGTGATACAAACAAATGTTTACAATGCAATAGAATAGTGATACAAGTCCTGGAATCACATTTTGGCATGAGTATGTGTACAGAAAAATCTTAATTTCACTAATAATATATTATGGGTCTGTTAATTTTAGAAATATATTTCCCATCATTACTACCTCTTGGAATCATGAGTTCTATAAGATCATTTACTGTATAAATTATAACAGTTTTAATTATCTTAAACATTTTCTCTCAAGCTTTTAACTGCCTACACTAATATTTGTTCCCATATAAAGGCCCAAATGCACTAGCTCTTTTGCTGTATATCCTTAAAACCACCCAGGAGGAAGTTTGAAATTCCTATTTTATATATAAGAAACCAAACTTACACGAGACTAATTTTAACAGTTTAGTATACTTCAAATTGCAAATATCAGAAAGCCCCACTGAAAATGAAATAAAACTAAAAGCTTCCTCTAGTTTGCTTTCAGTCTCTGGCTCCACTCAACAGCATGATGCTGTATTAGCTCTAGAATTTACCTCTTCTTTCAAGCTCAGTGGCCTGGGTAAACAAAGCACTATATATAATCTTCTCTTTTCTGACTGCATTCCTGCTGCAGCAATTGTCCGCTTGTGATACAGGTAGTACATAACATGACATTCTTGATTATTACCTGCCACCTTGTCTCTGATGTCATTTTTGGGTAGCATTTCTAACATGCAAGGCCTCAGATTTCCAGTCTCTCAAGCATCACAGACAATAGGCCCTATGCCAAGTTGGCTTTTAATAGCAAAATTAAAATTAAAATTTCTTCTTCCCTGCTTCCAGATAGGCCAGTTTTAACTAAACTTTTCTGTTTCTTATAGTTCCTTACTAAGTGCAAAATGAAACCAATCATACCCCAATGTTTGAACATTTTCCTCTTAGTCCCCTACACTGCAGCTTCACTAGGATCATTGCCTAAATTCCATGACCCAAAAGGCAACATTCTAATTAGCTGTTTTACCGCCACAAACAAGAATTGCCCATCTCCCACTCCAGGATACAAGACACCTCACATTGTCTATTCTATTTCTAGTTATCCAACTTCAAAATGCTAGGGTTTTGAAATGAGTCAGTGAGAATTCTTTAGTGCAAGTAACTGAAAACTCAACAGTAAATGGCTTAAGAAAAAGAGGAATTTATTGGTCTATATAACTGAGACTTCCAGGAGTAGAGCCTATCTCTGGCAGAGGTGCACATAAGGCACAAACCACGTCATCAGGACTCACTTTCTCATGTTTTCTGAGCAATGCCTTCTCAGTGGGCTTCATCTCAGTAAGATGGCTGCAGCAGTGCCAAGTCTGGTATGGGCTTGGGTGAAGCCTAGTGAAGGAATATCACCCCAGCTCTAGCATTTCAAAAAGAAGTCTAGTTGCCTATTTTTTGCTCTGATCATGTCTCATTCCCACACTTGAGCCAGACATAGGGTCTGAGGCAACATAATACACTGATTAACTGAGCAAGTTCACTTGTTCCAACTTTGAGCCAGGGAGGAGGCCCAATGCAATCACATGGGCTGAGAGTTAAGGTAAGATAAAAGACCAAATAAAAGTAGGTTTTTTAATGGAAAAAGAGGGAAATAATATGTAAAACCAATTAACAGCAGGCCATACTAATATTGGATAGCTAGCATGTGACTGGAACAGAAGTTGACCCTATGTAAATTTTATAAACAAACTGTACACCTCCCTAATTCCAATATTAAATGTTTCCACAAATCAATCATCTAATACCCTTTATCTTTTGTATATTAAATGAATATATGAAAAAATATTTTAAAGCCTCTTTTTAGTACATCATATTATTTTGCATGTGATTTTTGTCAATGGCACTTTTGTGTGGTTATTAACAAATCAAAGTGTGTTTGTAGTTCATTCTTGTGCAATTTGAAGGACTAGAGCCTTCATTATCTGCTAACACACCTAATCTAAAAGAAACAATTGGAAGAGCAAGTAAATCTGTCATGCTCACACAATCCCAAAGGAATAAAAATTTTTTAGCTAAAAGCACATCTTGATCTTAGCATAACATTTCCCTAACTGAACCAAAGAAATGGGCAGGAAAAGGTAAGCAATGAGCCAATTGTTACAGCCTTAGAAGAGAGTGGAAGCAATATGACAATTAGACAACAGAACAGAATTGACAGGATTTTTAAAATGGGCACTAGTGCGAGTCCTGGAGAACCCAGCCTTAAGTTCTATACTGAAATTTGTGGGGCAGCAAAAACAAAGAATTTTTTTTTAAGTAGAAATAGAGATGGAGGAAGAAGACAATGAAAATTTGATGGGCACTTATGTTCAACTATTTCAATGGTTCTTGAAGGATGGACAGGTGGCATATAAGAAGCTTGCTGGTTGGTGGTGGTACTGGACATTGTTATAGTTTGAAAAGTACATGCAGTATGCATACTTTCATCAACGCATCTAACACTCCTTTCTTTTGGTTGGGGTGGGGGAGCCTTTATTTGGCATAATTTTTCAATTAGGATGAGAAAACATTTTGAAACCAAACTACATTCTAATTTATTTTTAAATATACCCGTTGTGACAATGGGAAATTTTAGAAAAATTTGGACCTCTAAAAATTGTTAAAGCACTCTAAATCTGTTTAAATACTACCAGAAGCTCCTTGATTCTTGGGGTTTTAAAAATTAAGGGAATAGCCTCCCAACTCACTTTGAAACCTCTTAGCCATAAAAAAAACTCATTTGTCTTTACTATTTCCCCCTTTTGGTCAAGGTCTTTTTCCAGATTTACTGCTATTTGGTATTTGGTAATAATCCCTCAGTACCAGGGAAGATCATACCTGGGAGTCATATCCCATGCCAGAGGAGAAGATAGTGCATTTATATGCTGAGTTTGGCTTACAGAGAGGCCACATTTGAGCAACAAGGAGGCTTTCAAGAGGTAACTCTTGGGCAATATGTAATACTAGGCTAAGTTTTAATTTCACAAGAATAAGGTTCATAAGTACTACCATCAATATCAAGGGTCTGGTGTAATGGTCTGTTTTCTCTCACTAGGCATTGCCCTTGTACTTGGGGTGATTCTTGCCATTCCATTAGAGAATGTAGCAGTACTCCCCAGGATGGGAATTCAATATTCTCTTGGTTATTATGTGGGTCTCCACCTACTGAGACCATGCCCCATGACCACTTGAACATATTCATATGCCTTAGAGGCATGCCCCAGGTGCACCCCTCCTCACACATCCCACCATCACTGACACCTCACACCAGTGATCCACCCCTGCCATTCTGCAATCCAAAACCTCCTCAAAAGCAAAGCCAAAAAAATAAACAAATAAAAATAATAAGAAAATCAAATAACAATAAATGACAAAATACAAAAATAACAAAATAATAAAATTTTAAAAAGAGTCAGGAGGTTATTCCAGAGGTTACGCTTATACACATCTCAGCAAGATCTCATTGACTGCCACAGTAAACAGTGCCTCCAACAGCAGGGCTCCTGAGGGCTCTAGAGACATGTAGACAATAGACAATATCAGGAATTTGGCATTCTGTTAATGGGTCTTGCTTTGGAATATATGCCCCCTAATGTGCTAACAGAGTTAGACTCATTTATAATTTCCTGACACAAGGCTCTTCTGCCCCTTTTATTTGAACCTATAATTAACACTACACTTGTTAAATAGATGTCCCAGAGACTTAAATAATCTGTTCATATGCTGATTGAGCTCTGAATCTCAGCAGAGTTGCAACACCTACTCTCCAGTTCATTGGACTCACCAAGAACAACTAACAAAAGGATGATGATGGACAATGCCCATTCCAGGAAACCAAGAGTGTCTGTAACTGCAAGCCATACAGTTCCATCCATCTGCCCCATGGGATCTAAGCCCCCTCTCAATCAGAAACAAAGAATTTTGGCATCACTATCCCCAAATCCTCAAGATTGAGGAATGAACAAGCATAAGGGGAAAATGCAACTATGGACTATAGTAGAATTATGATTATTCTAGCAATATATTATTCTAGCAATATATATTATTGCTGTAAAGGTAGTGGCCACCAGAGATTCTGAGGAGAGGGAGAGGGATGAATAGGTACAACATGGGGGAATGTTTGGGACATTGGAATTGTCCTGCATGATATTGCAATGATGGATACAGGCCATTATACATTTTGTCAAAACCTATAAAATTGTGTGGGGCAAAGTGTAAACTATATTGTAAACTATAATCCTTGGTTAGTACAATGCTTCAATATGTGTTCAGCAATTGCAACAAATGTACTACACTAGTGAAAGATGTTAATGTGGCAAAGTGTGGGAGGAGGTGAGGTGGGGTCTATGGGAATTCCCTATATTTTTACTGTAACATTTATGTAATCTAAAGCTTCTTTAATAATTAAATTTTTTTAAAAACAAAATAGATAGATAGATAGATGATAGATAGATAGATAGATAGATAGATAGATAGATAGATAGATAGATAGATAGATAGATAGATAGAATGAGGGACTGAAGCATTAAAAAACCAACCAACCAAACAAACAAAAAACCCCAAATGGAGTAGGTTATACTACCAGCCAGAGGGAGAAGGGAGAAACCTCCTCTAAATCCCTAGACAGAAGAAGAATTAGTATTTGCATAAACATTTACAGTTTACAGGGTATATTCAAAGTCCTCCAAATAACCAATGATATATTTTATTTTTTAGACTTTTATAATTTATAATTTATTACAATGTTTGTACTTAGTCAAAGTATTTCACATCTTATATTCCAAATATTTTACTTTTGTATGAAAGAAACAGAATTTTCTAAGTTTTATCTTAAGATGGGCTTTATAACTTGCTCTAGAATCTGAGAATCCCATTCCCTCAAGCTTCGTATGTTTGATTACTTTAAGTATTCACCTCTGGATTTTCTCCAGAGCCAACAAGTACTTTCAATATAAGAGCACAATATAAATATTCTCATGAGTATATCATGTGTTGTCCTAATTAATTAATGAATTAATTCTAAAAGTTTTAAATAGTCTTGTTTATAAGCCAGCTACTATAGTAGACAATGTTATTAGAACAGATAACAGTAACAATCTTTTATTACATTCCAAGCAGGGATAATTGTAACAAAAATGCTACATTAAGTTTAATTCCTTCAGTCAATTTCAAGTTTAATTCCTACTCAATGAGTGTCTGTCATGAGTCAGACAATCTAATGGGAGTTAGGAATATATTAATAAGTAAAGCATATTCTCTGCACTCAGGTAGTGATAGGATAAGTGACAAACAATCATTTAATACAGTGTGTTAGATATTACACTTACAAAATATTTGTCTAATTTCTTGTTAAATTTGTTTTTTTTTAAATAGGAAGATAAATTCATTGTATATGACTAATTTATAATAGGCTTCCACTTCTCTAAACTAGTGATATTAAAGATAGAATTTTTCTTTTAATCTAAGAAAGTTCCACATATTTATTATAATATTATTTTGGTATTGTTTCCCCAAAAGAATAGGCTGTATAATCATAATAATCATTCCTTCATTTCATCAATATATTATTTTTTAACACATACTAAGCCAATTCTGTTTTAGACCCTGAAGACAGAACCAAAAAAAAAAAATGTGTAAAACATCCTTTCTTTCATAAAGCTTATATTGGAGACAAAAAGATAATTGAATAAGTGGAATGTATAATATTTTAGTAGTGATAAATGATAAGGAGGAAAATAAAGTGAGGATAAAAGATAAGGAGGGCTGACAGCAAAACAGAAAAGGACAAATCTAGGACATAAAATACCAAAATAGTGAACAAAGGCAGGGCTTTGTGATCTTGAGGCACTTAAGCTTTGGTGTCAATAAACATGAAATTACAAAATAAAAGGTAAATCAAAACAATGAGATGGAAAAGTTGTAAAGCAAAAGTCCATTTGAGAACAAGAATATCATGTTTTTTAACAGAGGTATGGAGGATTGAACCCAGAACCTCGTATATGGGAGGCAGGCACTCAACCACTGAGCTATCCCACTCCCAAAGGATAACATTTTTAAAGGTTGAATATGTATACTAGATATAGCAAGGATTAAAATGGACATTACAGAAATAAAATATTTTAAATAAATTTAATAAAATGGAAAAAAAACTTAGAGGGAAAAATAGTTTTGGGTCTGACAAAGATTATCCAAAAGGGATAATTGGTGTCCCCAGAAAAAAAAAACTCAACCAAAGAAGCAGAAAAAAATTTCAAGGTATAATACAGTAAGTTTTCCCTGGAAATTGAAGAAAAAAATAAAAGAATCTTCAGCTCACCAAAGACTATACAGATGAACATTGTTTTAGTTTGTTAAATGCTACCAAAGCAATATACCAGAAATGAGTTGGCTTTTACAAGGGGGATCTATTAACTTATGAGCTTACAATTCTGAGGCCATGAAAGTGTCCAAATCAAGGCATCATCAGAGATGCTTCTCTCCCCAAGCTGCAGCTGTGGGCGAACAGGCATATGGTGCCATCCCCTCCCCTCTCCCCTTTTCTCTGGGCCTTATTGCTTTCAGCTTCCAGCTCCCAGGGCCTCTCAGCTTCCGAATTCCTCTTTGTCTCTGCAGCTTTTTCCTACATCTGTGACTTTCTTATAAAGGACTCCAGTAGAGGATTAAAACGCCCTGGCTCATGCCCTACTGAAGTCATCTAATCAAAAGGAAGGTCCCTTAACTGACTTTAATCAAAAGGTCCCATCCACAATAGTTTACATGCACAGGGATGGATTAGCTTTAAGAACAAGATTTTCTGGGAGCCACAAAAGACTTAAACCCCCACAGACGTTAAAACAATCTGCTTAATATATTGAACTCCAAAAATTAAAGAAATTTTCTGCCGTTAGTCATAAAATTAGTTCTCCTTATAAATTAACAATATGAAGCTGACCTTTATCTTTGTGAAGTAATGAAAATAATCCTCAAAAAATATCTAACTAAATTTTGTTTCAAGTGTGAAAACTGTCATTCATAGACCACAAAGAACTGAGGTAAAATGCCACCCTGTGCCCTTCTTATAAAATCTACTTGTTATCACTATCTGGCCATACAAGAGAAAATACAAAAAAAAAAAAAAAAAAAAAATCTGTGGCTAAAAAACAAAAACAAACAGGTAACAACCTTTGAACATAAACATATAAAAAAACTAAAATGCTGAGGAGTCGTAGTTACAAGAAAGGTTGCAAATATTATAAACTCTAAGTAAAAATAATATTAGCAGCAAAATCAGAATGTGGGAGAAAAGAGGAAGGAAGTGTGACAGTACAAACCTCTTCATCTTTCATAAGAGAGAATCATGAAGGGAGTCTATAGTTGGATATGCAGTTAACAGAGCAGAAGGAAGTTAGTTCCTTAAGTGATTCAAAAAATATTTCTCTTAAACTTAGAGGAATCGTTTAGGGACTAGAGAATTTTATGACAACTAAATATTGCTGAAATTCAGAAATTCTATTTTATTTTATTTTTTCCTTTCTAATAATTCAAATATTAGACATGATATGGTTTATTACTATTTTAAAAGCATTACATTATGGGTGTTGTCAGCATTAAGCTAGGTAATACAGTAAAGGATTTATAGGAAATGATTATATGCTTAATAAAAGTACCATTCCTATAAAATTACATTAAAATATTTCTGTCCTTCTGTCTCTAGCTATAAATCTCCTTCTGTACATATATATATATATATGCATAAAGATATTTGAAATGAGGTTCACCAAATGTTTTCATTAGATAAAATATGGTAGTGGGATTTTATTTCATTTGTTGCTTTATTTTTATATATTTCTAAACAAAATTACTTCTTTTATAATTAAGAATCTCTAAAATGTGCTCTGAGAATAAACAGACCAGTTATGTCCTTAGGGATACCTTGTTTTGAATACATCATGTCAATTCTGCTAGATGCTTTTGTGTAAAAATATCTGATTCAATTTTTACAAAATATAAATATCTATAATTAAGTCATTCAGAAAACATAAAAAGCTCCAAGAGGTGGTGACTCCTGTCTAGTGTCACATTGAAAGTAAGCAGCAGACTTAGTTCAAAATGTCTTTCTCCAAATGCTGTGTTTTCCCCCTCCATCACACAATTCCATAATGAATCTTTAAAAAATTGTTACCATGGCTACTACAACAAGAAAAATAAAGGTGAGTACAGAAATGAACCAGAGGTCGAATGGATAAAGTAATGAAAGATCCTGCCAACCTAAGGGTAAAGTGTGGAGGAAGCCCCCAAGCAAAGAGTTAGCCATCTGACACTTTACAGAGGTGGGAGGCAGAGTCAGGCAAAGCTCTAAGGCCAAACAGAGCTACATGGACCCAGCAAGAAAGGAAGGGTTGCTCTGTCTACCAGCTTCAGATAGGCACCGACTCCTCATGGTTGTTAGAGAAAGTGTGTATGGAGAAGAGACATAGTCATCTGGCAAAGACGTTTTCCTGACTGTAAACTCTATCTTATGGCAATCTATTGGCAATGAAAAATATATTCAATATTTTATATATTATTTCATTCATACTTAAAATCTATGTTAATAAGAATTGAAAGTTTATTTTAATAATGTTTAGGAAATGTATAACTCTTAAGCATGTAAGCATAACTGCAGTTCCAAATATTTCTGCCAGAAATGTTAGACCTCTACTGCAGTATCTCTTCAATGACTCATAAACATGCCTTGTTCATTCATACTTCTTTCTCTACCTTTGCCAATTTTAGCTTTCTGAACTGGATATTCCTTTCTTTCTCTGAATGTTCACCTTTCTGCCATCTTTCAAGATGGAGATTTCCCCCCAATAACTGCCGTTGCCTTCACCCATCTCTTTAGGCTCTGATATTTTCTTTTTAAAATTTTACATTTATCCACAGTATACAATTAGTTTCTGTGCACAGCGCTTTCTCCTTTCTTCAATCTGTATAGTTCTTAGGAGTAGAGACTATGTCATGTGCTTCATAGCCCCCCAAGAGGTTAAATCATAAAATGTATACAGGAAATTGTTGTTTGCTGATAACTAGTACTTTGGGATCTTTATCAAAAATGTCTACCTATTTCTAAAGTATCTCATACATTCTTTTTAATAAATATGTAGCAAAAACTTTTGAACTTTCGTTTGCATGATTGTCCCCTCCTCTAAACTGAGATCTGCTTGAAGGCATAGACTTCATATAGTATGAAGTTCAGCTGTATATAACAGTAAAATACAGTTTAAGAATAGCTTAAAAAAAAGAGAAAGGTGCATTTCATCCTCTCTCTTTTAAAGGAAGTCCAGCAGGAGGCAGTTCAGAGTTGATATGGCAACTCTGCAGCCATCTGGGCTCATCTGGAACCATGCTCCTTCTGTCTTGCCACTCAGCCATACCTTATGGACCATTCTCGTGGTCAACCATAACTGCTTGAGTGTTGGCCGTTGCCTCCACTTTATGCAAAGCAGGATGCAGAAGCAGGACGCAGAAGTAGAACGTAGATTAACCATTTAAAAATACAAAACGCACTTACAGCTTAGCTTTAATTAAAACTTGGCCACATGGCCCCATTTAACTTCATATTGCATGTATCCATGTCTGAATAAAAATCAGTCATAGGAGGAGAACTTATATTGTGGGGCACAAGAGCAATCATCAATTATTGTGTTTCACAGTTTTGGTATATTAAGGGCTCAATAATTGAACACATCAAGTATAGACAATTTTTCAAGTTGTTTTGGCAGCATTTAATAGAAGGGT
The DNA here is from genome assembly GCA_026826555.1 of Tolypeutes matacus. Lineage (NCBI taxonomy): Eukaryota > Metazoa > Chordata > Mammalia > Cingulata > Chlamyphoridae > Tolypeutes > Tolypeutes matacus. The sequence continues at coordinate 6,468,132 of JAKSZT010053946.1, read as the reverse complement.
CTATTGAAATCTGGAGGGTTAAAGACTTAGAAATGCCATATAAAATGAGACCCGAAGGAAAAATAAGTATTAATTTGATGAAACTTTCAGTGGAGGAAGAAAATGTTAGGCAGAAAGTAAAAGATTTGAAGTGGAAGGAAACCTTAGTGTTCTAGGAATTGAAAGAAATCAGAAGGAGAAAGATTGAACAGAAAGCTAAAGGGAGATGACACAAAATAATAATATAGATATTTACCACAACCACCACTTTAGGTCAATTAGTCTCAAAATAAGCCTCCTGGCCACAAAAGTCTTCCTTGTAGGAACTGCTCAAGATGTGGGTTCTTTCTTCTGTTCTTAGGGACAAATGTTATGAAATGGTATGGTCTTTTATTTTTACAAATGGCTAACAAGTATTGACTACTTATTAGTAGCTGAGTTTAAAGAGGTATTAAATTTTGTATTCTTTATTAGAGTTTATTGAGCTCTCTAATTCTAAGAAACCTGTTAATCTACCAAATCACTGCCATGTACATCCATGGGCATGTGGTTGGAAGCCCCATGTTTTGCATTGTTGATGTTGTCTTAAATTGCTTGTTTTCAATTGATGCTGTTCTTGCTTTTTCATTATAAATTATTGTTAGATTAACTTGGTCATTATCAAATTAGTTCCTTGAAGATTGTTTGGTCAACTTTATATTGTATATAGATGCATATTTGCATCAATGTTATATTTGGCCTATGATGTCCTAATATCTCAAGTTTAAGACTTGAATGCATTTTGGTTCCTGCATATAACAAACATATCATAGGGCTACTATCATAATTCCCACCTCTTAGTGTTTGTGCTCTGTATACTCCCTTACCTTGAGTATGGGAAAGAACATGTGACTTGCTTCTAGCCAGTAGAATATGGCAAAGGCAAAGGTATTTTGCACATGTAATTAAAGTCTCAAATCAGTTGGTTTTGATTTAATTAAAAGGAAAATTAAATTAGGTGGACTGGTTTAGTGAGGTGAAAGGCTTTCAAAGAGGTCTAGTCCTACAGTCAGAAACTCTCCATTGATGGCTTTGAAAAAATAAGCTTCCATGGAAAATGGCCATGTTGAAGAAGCCCATGTGGCATGGGAATGTGGGTGGCCTCTAGCAGCTAAGGGTGACCTCCCACAAGGAACTAAACTCCTCTATCCTACAGAAGGAAGGCAATGAATTCTACCAACAGGTAGATTCTTTCCTAGTCAAGTCTATAGATGAGAACACATACCAACCAGCACCTGGATTACAGCCCAGTAAAATCCTGGGCAAAGGACCATCTAGGCAGCGCCTGGACTCCTGATCCTCAGAAACTGTGAGATAATGAATCTGTGCTGTTGCAAGGCACTACTCTTGTGGTAATTTCTTATGTAGCAATAGACAATTAATACACTAGATGATTTACTTGTGTCTCTATTGCTAAAGTACACCCACATACCTCTCACTCCTCATCATACACAAATCTTCTCATCACTAGTATCTTGAGCTTTAAACTTTATTTCATTTTGGTATATAAATGAATCACTTATACTTCTATTGCTAAAATAGATCCGTTCATATTGTCCACAGACAGGAACTAGGGTTATACAGTGACATTTATTATTGTCACAATGTTCATTACAGGTGACTAAACAGGTAGAGTAAGCAGAGATGCAAATTCTTTGCTCAAGGAATTAAGCCAATCAGTTTGACAGCAACTGCTTTGCATCATAGATATTCAGAGCATGATTTTCTTGTTATTTGGACTCTCAGGTCTTTGTCAAGAGGATGCATGTTTCACTCATCTGTATAAATAAAACAGTGCTTTGCACAAAGCACTAGCTCGGTGCTTATTTATTGGATAATTGAATGAAGAAAATAACGTGCAGACTCATTCACAGATTATCAGGCTCTACATTCCCTGATTTAAAAATACATCAATCCCTTCAGAAAAGGCATTTTGACAAAATACAGAATCCTTTCTTAATAAAACACTCCAAAAGATAGGAATAGAAGGAAGCTTTCTCAATATAGTAAAATGCATATATGAAAAACTTACAGCTAGCAGTGTACTCAATAATGAAAGACTTAAAGCTATCTTGCTGAGATCAGGAACAAGACAAGGATGCTTACTGTCATCATTGTTATTCAATATTGTACTAGAGGTTCTAGCTAGAGCAATTAGGCTAGATAAAGAAATAAAAGGCACCCAAATAGGAAAAGAAGAGGTAAAACTTACACTTTTCACTGATGATATGATCCTATATCTAGAATCTCCTGAAAAATCCAAAACAAAGCTACTAGAACTAGTAGACGAGTTCAGCAAAGTGGCAGGGTACAAAATTAATATGCAAAAATCAATAACATTCCTAAACACTACTAATGTGCAATCTGAGGAGGAAATCAGAAAAGAAATCCATTTATGATAGCAACTAAAACAATCAAATATTTAAGAATAAACTTAACCAAGGACATAAAGGACCTGTATTCAGAAAACTATAAAACATTTCTAAAAGAAACCAAAGAAGACTTAAATAAATGGAAAGATATTCCGTGTTCATGGACTGGAAGACTAAATATTGGTAGGATGTCAATTCTATCCAAATTGATTTACAAATTCAACTCAATCTCAATAAAAATCCTAACAGCCTTTTTTGTAGAAGTAGAAAAACCAGTTATCACATTTATTTGGAAGTGTAAGTGTCCCAGAATAGCCAAAAAGTTCTCAAAAAAGAAGAATGAAATTGGAGGACTCTCACTTCCGGATTTTAAAATATATTACCTAGCTACAGTGGTAAAAAACAGCATGGTACTGGCATAAAGACAGACACTTTGACCAATGGAACCCAATCGAGAACTCAGAAGCTGACCCTCACATCTACAATCACATGATTTTTGACGAGGTGGTCAAGCTCTCCCAGCTGGACCAGAACAGTCTATTCAACAAATGGTGCTGGGAGAACTGAATATCCATATTCAAAAGAAAGAAGGAAGACCCCTATCTCACACCTTATACAAAAATTAACTCAAAATAGATCAAGGACCTTAATATAAAAATAACAACCACAAAACTCCTAGAAGAAAATGTAGGAAAACATCTTCAAGATCTTATGATAGGCAATAGTTTCTTAAACCTTACACCCAAGGCATGAGCAACAACAACAAAAAGATAGATAAATGGGACCTCTTCAAAATTTAACACTTTTGCACCTCAAAGGACTTTGTCAAAAGGGTGAAAAGGCAATCAGCTCAATGGGAGAAAATACTTTGGCTATGATATATCTGATAAAAGTTTAATATCTATGATATACAATGAGATCAGACAACTCAACAATAAAAACAATTAAAAAATTGGCAAAAGACTCAAGAAGACAATTGTCCAAAGAAAAGATATGAATGGTGAAGAAACACATGAAAAAATGTTCAACATCACTAGCAATTAGGGAAATGCAAATCAAAACTATAATGAGATATCATTTCACATGTATTAGACTGGATACTATTAAAAAGTTGGAAAACTGTAAATGTTGGAAAGGATGTAGAGATAGGAAGGCTTATTCACTGTTTTGGGCAATGTAGAATGGTACAGCCACTGTGGAGGACTGTTTGGCAGTTCCTAAGGAAGCTGAATATAGACTTGACATGTAACCCAGCAAGACCATTACTAGGTTTACCCAGAAGCACTGAGAGCAGAGACATGAACAAACATCTGCACACTGATGTTCATAACGTTATTCAATTGCCATAAGTTGGAAACAACCCAGATGTCTATCAACTAACGAATGGATAAACAAATTGTGGTATACGCACATGATGGAATATTATGCAGCAGTAAGAATAAATGAAGTCATGAAACATATGGCAACATGGATGAACCTGGAGGACATTACATTGAGTGAAGCAAGGCAGACATGAAAGGATAAATACTATATGACTGCGCTATTATGAACTATATATATTGTGTAAACGCATGGAGTTAATAATTAGAATATAGGTTACCAGAAAATAGGAGGAGGGTAGAGAATGGAAAGCTGAGGGTTAATCTGTGCAGAATTGATAAAAAAGGTTGGTTGACCTTTGGAAATGAGTAGATATGGTTAAATCATCTCATGGTGTTTGTAACTAGGTGCTATTGTATGGGTGTTCATAATTAGCAGTGCTATTGTATGGGTATGACAGTAGGAAAGTCTAAGGTCATGTATATTACTAGAAGGAAAGCTAAAAACTATAACATGGGACTGTCTAAGGTAGTATACCTTATGTAAAACATGAATTTGGGTGATATTGCATATAGAAGACTGTTTTTACAAAAGATAAATACAAATATACTAGAGAGAAGGAAAAAGAATAGCAGCTATGTACGTCAGGCAAGGCATAGATAGATTAAGAGGTGATGAATTTTGTTTGTTTGTTTTGTTTATTATTATTATTGGAATAATGAAAGTGCTCTGGGAGTGACTGGTGTGATGAATTCACAAACATGTGATTACACCAAATACCACTGATTGTACTCTTTGGATGGATTTATGCTTTATTAATATGTATCAATAAAATTGAAAAAAAAAAGATAAATAAGAAAAAAAGTATGAAAAAAATGCTCTGTAGACTTAAAGCCTTTGGATTGTTGCTATGCCGGTTGAGCCCTGAAACTCAGCAGAGTTGTGGCCAGCTCCTACTCTCCAGTTCTCCAGGCCTGCCCTGGACTACTAACAAAATGATGATCATGGGCCAGCTCCAGCAAGGAGTATCTTCAACCGCAAGCAAAACAATTCCTTTCCTCTGCCCCATAATATCTATGACCCTTCTCAGCTGAACCAGTCAGAGCAGACATCATCCCAAACCCTTAACATTGAAGAATGAACAAAAATGGTGGTGGGGGGGGAAGGTAACCATGGACCAAAGCACATTTATTGTTATTGTAGTTATTATCTTGTGTTAACTGAGTATTTGTAACATTGACATAAAAAAAAATCTTTAATTGAAAAATGTTCTGTGAAAAAATGCATCTATCCCAATAATAAGTAATATTATTTTTTCTGATGTTGGCAAATTGTTTTTGGAATTGAATAACTGCAATAAAAATAAAAATATTAGTTGAGTCCATACAAACACATTTATTATATGTACTAAAGTTACATTTCAGGTATATATTTAGTACAGTTATCATGACTTCGGGAGATCTTTATGGCTTTTTCAGGACCAGGGTATGATATTAAAAATTATATCTTATGATTCTTTACAAATGCAACTGGAATATTCTCATAGATCAGAATATTGTCTTATATTTTGTTGCAGCTAACCCCCCAAATTATGAAGCAAATAGGATTGCAGTTTAGTGAAAGAAGCACAGGATTAGTTAAGACTTAGCTCAACTGCTTTCTTTAGCCTTGCATAGGCACTTAAAACCTCTGAACCTCACTTACTCATGCATAAAATGGAGATAATATACCTGCACTATTTATATGAGTTCTTTAGAGGATCCGTTATAAAGAATTTTGAAAACACATATGCTAGAAATGATACATAAAACCCCACCCACACAAATGATAATTTTATTTATGGCTTTTTGTTCATAATTCATGTCATTGAAGTATTTCATAAACTTTATAAATTTAATAAGTAAAATCATATATTAGACTTATATAGTAGCTTTCCATGAAAAAAAACTTCACATTTTATAACATGAAATATTAATGTGAGGAATGATTTTTTGATTGCCAAGAAGATTATAAAAACAATAGAAATAGGGGAGGTAAATCTTAAAAAGTTACTGTACTATGTATTTTTACTGGGCACAGTGTGATCTATAAACATAAAAAGAAAAAAAAATACCTGCTGTACTTTTCCCTATGTATTTTCCTCTAGAGAATATTGCTAACATTCATAGGGAGGAGACAGGCTGACATTGAGAAGCTGATGACTTAGAATCCACTGTTCTAACCCAACTTTCTTTTCTCCTGGGAGTGTTATGGATGGGCTGTGAGGGGAAAAACTAGCTAAATGGAACTTTCTACACATAGTCTGTTTATTCATTCATTCCACAAATATTTATTGAACATCTTCTATATGCCCACAGTTCTAGCCAGGGAATACAAAGATGAATAAGTCACAGTTCCTGCCATTAAGAAACTCACAGTATACCTGGGGAGAGGGGAGGAAAGTTTATAAAACTATTCTTTTTTTGAGATGTTTTTCTGGTGACTACCTAGAATACCCTTTTGGGCAGAGCACTGTTTTAATGACAGTCAGGACAGACACACAAATCTGCTAGACTAGGGACATAGAAATGTTTTGAAAAGAACAGTAAGAATTAATAATATACAAATAAACATACACAAAGGTATACCACCCCCAAGTCTACAGTCTGCATGAAAATATATTAGGAAATACTTTGAGAAAGCAGAAGCTCATTTTCAAGCAATTTTATTTAAGGTTTATATCTATTCAATAAAATATAGGCTTTATGGAGAATAAAGTAGAATATATAAGTATAATCAAATAACAATAAGTAAGATATTTCTTTTTTTCTAACAAATTTTCAAAATGTGTTAGAAAACTTCTAGACTAGAGATTTAGAAATATTATGAAAACAAAATATCACAAAAATGCCTAAATAATCCTTAATACCTATTCGCTGATTTAAATACCAGAATTTTGGTAACTTTTATATCAGGGAGTATACATATTTTTACTCTCCATGTCACTTGAATAAGGATCCAAAGCATAGCTCAGGTAGGTGTTGGCTGGTGAATACAGAAAAGGGTTTTGTCTACATGTTTCTTTTGGGAGGAAGGGATTGAAATTTCTCAGAGAATCAACAAGTCAGCTGTTTGGTAATTTTAATTCTGAACTTTTGGGAATGATCATAACCTTTTTATGACAGTTTCCGTAAAGAGTTCTTCCTAAGACAGCCAACAATACTCTTCAGTCAGGTATGCTGGACATTGCTGTGAATACTGGGAAATAAACCAAGGAGAATATATTATAACTTTAAAATTTAAGCCAAAATACACACCAAATTAAAATACTGCTCTGTAACATTTGGCTCTTCTAAAGAAGGTGTAGTCTTTCAATTCATGGGAAATATAACTGAACAACATTTTTAAGTCATTTTGATTAATTTCCATTTCTGAGAGAGGAATAACACAATTTCAATGATTTATCTTCTTGCCTGCTTTTTCATGTCCCTTTCCCAAATACTTCCCTTCCATCAACCTTGGCTATCTCACTCCTAGGTTCTTAACCTAAAACCTCTCCTCTTTAGTTCTTGAATTCTTATGTTGCTCAGCCTAGCTTAGAATAAGGTATTACATTGTCTTTGGATGTGTTCCCTAGAAGCTTACCCTGAGAGGATTCCATGTGAGAAAATATATACTTTCTAGGGAAATGGAAAGGAAAGAAGACCATGTAAAGATGTAATAACAATTAAGTCCTCTAGAAGACAAGATTGCCTCAAACCTACAGCAGAAATCTGGAGACAACATAAATAAACCACACCTTAGAGCCATCCTTACTAGAAGACGGAGCATTAAAACCTATTTATCTGCCAATCATTTTGAGGGCTTCTGTCAAGGGGTGGTATATGTCTAGGTTTTTGTGGTTATCAGGGAGCATAGACAGAGGGGGTACTTACAGCATGATAGCAGTCCTCCAAAAAGAGACACTGGTACTAGTGGCAGGACAAAATACACACTGGAACATGGAAATGGCTAATGTACTCAAGGGAATACATGTGGACCATTGACAGTGTCTACTTCATGTATATTATCACCTTCAAGTATTAAAAAACATATATACTATATCAGAAAATCAGGAGCAAATGCTAGCATTCATCTTTAATAAATTAAAAGCTAACACAAGCCATTTTCGTAAAAAAAGGAGTATTTATTGGTTCATATAGTTAAATCACTATATTAGTTAGGCCTACACTTTTGCCCCATGGACCAGAGGAACTGAGGACCACCTTTATCATTTCTACTATTCTTTGTGTGTCACATTTGCCTTCATCCATAGAGTAGGTGGCAGTGCCTGTGTTAGTTCTTGACTTTACACTTCACGATGCCACCGTCCTTTACTCATGGTTTTAATTTTTAAACTACAGGGAAGGAAAGACTCTGATTGGCCAGGCTTGATAAAAGAACTTACCTCCTCTGTAATTACTGTGGCCAGAGAGGAATTTGCTCTGATTTGGACACGTGTAGAGAGGGGAAAGAATTCTTCTCCAGTCATCTGAGCTTTAGTTTCTTCACTAATATAATGTAGTTAAAAATCTCTCTCCCATTTATTTCATAAAATTATTGGAAGTTTTGAATATGGTAACATCAAGAAGAGTGCTTTACAAAGTATGAAGTTTGGCTAGTCTACCAGTTATATAGGATGCTGAAATGTCTCTCTTATCAGGTCATCTAAAAATATGTTTTTATACTACCAGTAACACAGAAAGGTAAAGTAAGCATTAGACAGGATCACAAAGTCTTAGCTTTTAGTAAAGAAAACTCATAGTTAGTTGCCCTGACAAATTTGGAGCCGTAAATCTTAATATCTAGCTCTCTTTTTAAGGCAAGTGTATGGTGAAAGTGAAAACAGAAAAGAGCAGCTAGTTTTCTCACCCCTTTTTACAAAAATTGTATATTAGTTAGAAAAGTTATCAGCTCACCAGCTGGGCCACAGTGTCTTTTTAGAAAAAGCAACCTCTAAGAATCCATATAATCAATTTCTTTCTTCTGGGGGAAAAAAATGCAAACACAATTTAGACTTTTAATTTCTGTACTTCTCTCAGTATATCAGACTGAAAACTTCTTCCATGTACCATTAGTCCCAAAATTTTGTTGAGTAGCATTTTGTAGACTTTACTGACAATTTATTATGACCTGCTACTAGCTGTTTTTCAATGTGGAGAGCAAAATGAAGACACACCCCTAAAACTTAAGAACCTTAGATTCAAATTGGGAGAGGTAAAATGTAAAGTTCTTTTCAGTTCTGCCTTTCTATTTCTACGTTCCCCCAACCTTTGTTCTAAACTTTATCACATCATGCTTAGATTATAGTAGCTACCTTCTAATTTATTTTTATGCCACCAGTGTTGCCTACAGTCCAAAACATGGTCAGATTAATTTTCCTAAAACAATTTTTGCACCATATCATTTTCCTGAAATAAAACAAAAACTATCGGGCTCCAAAATGTCTATAGGATAATGTTTATTTACTGATAGAATGCTAGAGCTTCAGGGAAGTTTAGTTAGTTAGTTAGTTAGTGAGTGAGTTAGTTAGTTAGTTTTTAACTTTTATTTTTTTAAAGATACTTAGATTACATAAATGTTACATTAAAAAATATAGGGGATTCCCACATGCCCTGCTCCCCACATCTCCCACAGTTTCCCACATTAACAATATCCCTCATTGGTGTGGGACATTCATTGCAATTGATGAACACATTTTAGAGTATTGCCACTAAACATGGATTACAGTTTACATTGTATTTTACACCCTTTCCCACTCAATTCTGAAGGTTATGGCAAGATATATAAAGGCCTGTATCTGTCATTGCAATGTCATTCAGGACGATTCCCAAGCCCTGAAAATGCCCCCGTATTACACCTGTTCTTCCCTCTCCCTGCCCTCAGAACTTCCAGTGGCCACTCCTTCCACATCAATGATATAATTTCTTCCATTGCTAGAAACACAATAGGTCTATGGTATAATAACAGTAAGTTTACTTTAGTCCATAGTTCATTCCACAATCCTGAGGATTCTGGGATGGTATAATTTCTTCCATTGCTAGAATCACAATAAGTCTATGGTATAATACCAGTAGGTTTACTTTAGTCCATAGTTCATTCCACAATCCTGAGGATTCTGGGATGGTAATGTCCACTCCACCTCTAATTGACAGTGGGCTTCGATCCCATAGGGCTGATGGATGGGACTGTCTTGCTTGCAGTTATAGACTCTCTTGGTTCCTTGGGATGGTGATTGTCCATCATCACCTCCTTGTTGGTTGTCATGGGTGAGACCAATGAACTGGAGAGTAAGTGTTGCAATTCCATTGAGATTCAGGGTCCAGCTGGCACATGGACAGCCCTAAGATTTAAGTCTCTTGGACATACACCTACCAACTCTAGTACTAATTATAGGTTCAAATAGAAAGACAGAAGAGCCATGTGTAGGGAAACCACACCTGAGTCCAACTTTGTCACACTGGGGAGCATAAATTCCAAAGTAGAGCCCACTGGCAGGGCACCTAACTCTGCAGGGAAGTTTAAATTTCCACTGAATTCAATCCAGTTTTGGATAACTTTCATTCACAAATAAAGATAACACTTAATGAGCATAAAAGAGTTAATAAAATTCATGGTGCTAAATAGAAATTGTGGGAAGTTCAGTGGTCTTTATATTGCAGTATTGAGTACTAAATAAAATTTCTGAGCAATGGAGAAATAAAAACAAAGCATTAAATAAGATCTGGTATACATGAGTGAAAAATAGAGAAAATAAAGATTGGAAGATCAGTTAGTAGGCTAAAGCAACTATCTAGGCAAGAATTAATATCAGCCAATTTGAATGGTGGCAGTGAAAATGGAAAGGAAAGTCCATATGCAAAAGACATTATGAAAGATAAATTGACAGAACTTGATGACTGAGCCAAGGAAGAGGGATATGTAAAAACTATTTTGAGGTTTTGGCTCTAGGAGAATGGCAGTAAGTACTATGACCAGAATATGAAAAGCATAAGGAGGAGTAAATTTACTGAAGTTTTTTGAGAAGGAATGAGTTCAGTTTTCACCCCATTAAATATTCTTAAAGTGGATATCTGTTGTTCTACCACCATTGACTGTTCTCCTGGTAACACTTTGGGCAAACCACTGCTTTCTCATCCTCATTTGACTCCTCCAGCTCCAGGTAGGGCCTGTGTACCAGACCTCCAATGAAAGCACTGCATTTGTGTGGACCAGATGATTGATTCAGGGGAACATAAGACCCAGTTGGAAACAATATTACAAAATGAGGTGTTGCTAAAACAGTTTGGGAGAAACAAGTGTTTTTCCACTTGCTTCCAAGAAGTTAGCATGATATGTCTGGGGACTATGACACAGAGCCTGAGAATGAAATCAAACCAGCAAAAGGCAATGCCAAAAATGGAATAAATCTGGTTTCCTGATGGCATCCTTTGAACCCCTAATTCAAGCCTCACTCTATATTTTCAGTACAAGAAATAACAAATTCTCTTTGGGCTTAAACAAGTTGGGTAGAAACTATTGTCACTGGCAATGATAAGAGTCATGACTGAGTGCTCCAGCTGCTTCATAAAAGCCTTTGAGGATAATGGGAATTCTCACCTTAAAAATAAATCAGGAATTCTTCCCAAACATATTGGTGGAGGAACTCACCTGAGACTCAGGGCTATCAGAGAGATTTACTGCCCAAATTAATTATTATTAATTTTTAGAATATTCATACAGTAAAATTTCAAAAAAAATAATTTTAAAAACTCATTCCTGGAGGAGGGGCAAGATGATGCCAGAGGAAGGAGCTCTAAGAGTCAGCTCTTCCTACAGTGCAGTTAGTAATTACCCAAAGCTATATAAATCACCTTTGGGGGCCCAGGAGACCAGAGGAGCATCCTACAATATCCTTGGAAGAACAGAAGGAGGAGACTATCCACGTGCAGTAAAGATTCATGAGTAGGGTATCCCATGCCATGGAAGAAGTCGGTGCCCATCCCTGACTGGCAGCACAAGATGCCTCAGGAGCTACTCCTTGGCTGAAATTGGAAGCTTCATTTCTCAAAAATGGGGAGGAAGAGACGGGCAGGAACTGACTTCAACTACTGAATAGTAAATTTGGCTGGCTGGAGTCCAATCCTAAGAACAGCTAAAGTTTGAACCTGTCCAAGTCGGAAGGAGACTGGTGTCCTCCATTTCAACTCTGCCCCCAGCATGAGGAGAAGCGGGACTGATTGAAAATCGCAGTGAAGGTAAAGAACAACTTATTTCCACCCAGGTCAGATTGCTGCTCCCACCTGCACTCCAGCCCTGCCTTTGGCAGGGAGAATGCTGGGGAGACCTGTGCCAACCTCTCAGGGCAATTGTAGTCACTTTTGGACTGCACAGACTAGACTATTGGGCACCCATGTGGCTAGATCCTTGCCTTGAATAGTACAGGAGGGGGGACATCATTTCCTTAGCCTCTCCAGGCAACTGAAGGCATTTTCAGCCCATATAGACTATATTATTTGACTCTCCTGTGGTTCCATCCTGCCTCTTACAGGGCAGGAAGTGAGGCAGTGCTCCCTCAGCTTCTCCATGCAACTGCAGTTGCTTTGGCCCAGTCTATCTGGGCAACAGCAGCCAGTTTTGACCTGCATGTCTCAGTTTGCTGCCCACACCTGTGGCTTGATTCCCATCCTAGGCAGGGAAGGAAGGGGCATGGAGCATCATCAGTCTTTCCAGGCAATTACAGATGGTCTTGGCATTCATGGCTCAGATTAGTGCACATGCTGTGGCTCCATCCCTACATCTGGCAAGAAAGAAAGGTGGGAGAAGCTTCATCAGTTCCTGGGACAATGTGGGCAGCTTCAGTCTCTATGGCTTACAGTACCAACTACATCCTCAGCTCCTACCTCACAAGAAACGGTTGAAAAAGAGTGGGAAAAATTGCTAAAAATGAGCCACTAAAAAGTTCCAAATTAAGTTGAACCAAATATCAAAGAGGGTTATAGCACAAAACCAATCAAATGGGATACCCTAGACTAAAGAGAGAAACTGAGCCCAGAATAAATAAGCCTAGTAAATCAGATGCTGAGACACCAACAAAAAATTACAATCCATACTAAGAAACAGGAAGATATGGCCCAGTAAAAGGATAAACTAAGCCCCCAGATGGCTAAAGGAGTTGAGACAACTAATCAAAGATGTTCAAACAAATATTCTTAATAAATTCAATGAGATGGCTAAAGAGATTAAGGATGTCTTGAAGACAGTGGATAAGCACAAAGAAGAATTTGAAAGCATACATAGAAAAATAAGAACTCTTATGGGAATATAAGGCACAATAAATGAAATTTAAAATACACTGGAGGCATATAACAGTAGATATGAAGAGGCAGAAGAAAGGCTCATTAAGTTTGAAGACATGGTCTCCAAAAGTGAACATAAAAAACAACAGATAAAGAAAAGAATGTATAAAATGTATAAAAGAATGTGAAAAATTCAACAGGGTCTCAGAGAACTAAATTTTGGCAAGAGACATGCAAACATACATGTCATGGGTGTTCCAGAATGAGAAGAAAAGGGAAAAAGGGTAGAAGGGATATTTGAGGAAATAATGGTAGAAAATTTCTCAACTCTTTTGAAGAGCATAGGTATCCATGTCCAAGAAGCACAATGCACTCCCATCTGAATAAATCTGAGTAGACCTACTATGAGACACATACTAATCAGAATGTCAAATGCCAAAGATAAAAAGAATCCTGAAATCAGTAAGGAAAAAAAGGGATTTATCACATACAAGGGATGCCAAAATAAGATTAAGTGCTGATTTCTCATCAGAAACCATGGAGGCAAGATGGCAGTGGAATGATATATTTAAGACACTGAAAAAGAAAAACTACCAGTCAAAAATCTTATATCGGCAAGATTGTCTTTCAAAAATGAGGGCAAGTTTAGAATATTCATAGATAAACAGAAACTGAAAGAGTTTGTAACCAATTGACCAGTTTTGCAGGAAATATAGTAAAAGGAGTGCTAACAGCCAGAAATTAAAAGATAGGAGAGAAAGATTTGGGAGAGTGTCTAGAAGTGAAGATTATATTGGTTAAAATGAACTAAAGTGTGAAAGGAGTGCTGAAAATAAGATATGACAGATAAAACCCATAAGTTAAAATGTATGAAGTAAGAACGGCCTTTACAGTAATAAAATTGGATGTTAATGGATTAAACTCCCCCATCAAAAGACACAGACTGAAGGAATGGATAAGAAAATATTAACAATCTATATGCTGGCTATAAGATACTTACCTTAGACCCAAAGATAAAAATAGATTGAAAGTGAAAGGCTGGAAAAAGAAATTTGTCAAGAAGGTGAAAAGGCAGTCCACTCAATGGGAGAGAATATTTGGAAAAGACATATCCAATAAGGGTTTGATTTCCATGCTATGTAAAGAGATCATACAACTCAACAATAAACCAGCAAGTATTCCAATTAAAATATGGCAAAAGACTTAAATAGACATTTCTCCAAAGAGAAATACAAATGGTGAAAAAAAAAAAACACATGAAAACACGATCTGTATCACTATTTATTAGGGAAATGCAATAATGAGGGGGGGCGGCTGTGGCTTAATCAGTGGGGCTCCCGTTTGCCATGTGGGGGGCCCTGGATTCGGTTCCCGGGGCCTCCTGGTGGGGACGGGCCCGCCTGCACGGCGTGGTTGGCTGACCCGGCGAGCGCAGGCAGCGGGGGAGGGATAAATGAATAAATAAATAAATAATCTTTAAAAAAAAAAAAAAGTATAATGGGGTTCCTAGATGGCGTTAGTTTAGGAGGGCACTCACTGCAAACTCCCAGAGCAAGAAAGATTGTGGACGGGGTCCTGCCCGGGGGTCTGTGCTGTGGGCGTGCGGAGTGAGAAGCTTGGGACATCTATCTGCACAGATCGATGGTGTGGACTGAACGGTAGATTCGTGACTTTTAAGCCTGCCTGTGGTGGTTAACACAGACGGCTGAGCCCCACGCTTAGGAGGAAAAATAAATAAATAAAAGGCTCCCAGGGCTCGGCAACCGGGTGACAGGACCCAGTGGGAGGGGGCATTCTCTGAGGGGGGCGGCTCTGGCAAAGGGACAAGAGAGCTTTATTTTCTGGGGATTTGGCTGCCTAGAGTCCCTTGCACCTTGGGTGAACAAAACAGCTGGAGTGAATTGGCACCCAGTGGAGGGGAGGGGTGAATCTGTTGAGGGAGTTGATTTGCCTAGCTGCCCAGGGATAAGCCCTGGGCCCCGCGGAGCCGGGAGGAGGGGGCACTCTCCAAGAGAGGGAGGGTTCTTGTGGAGGACAGGGAGGGGAATTTTTTTGCTATCAATTTGGCTGCCTGGACCTCCTCATAGATTTGGGGGGCAGAAAAGCCGGCTTGAAGCAGCGCCAGGCTGAGGGGAGAGGCGAATCTGCTGAGGAAACCTGATTTACCCAGCAACCCGGTGACGCTGGAGCTTGGCTCCAGAAGGGGCGGAGTCGGTCATCTTTAGCATTCTGTACTGACTAACATCAGAGATCCAGCTCTCCTGGGGAGTCCAGGAATTGGGACGTGCTTGATTAGTTTCCATGAGCCCAGTTAGGGTCCTCTCCGTGAGGGAGGTGGTCTAGAGGAGGACTTATTTTGGGTCCTGTATTTCGCCAAAAAAAAAAAAAAAAAGAGAGAGACGGCCACTTCAATAAATGAAAAATAAATTCTTTTTAATTTAGTTTAATAGCTAAAAGCTGTTTCAGGACCTGCATATAGAACCCTGTGGGGAAATTGATTGATAAACACAAGAAGGCAGAGAGGATCCACGCAGACCCTAGGGCAATCATTGATCCTCCATAGCTCTGTTTGACTGCTAGCCTGTGTGGTTGTATGCTTTTTCTCTGTTTATTTGTTGTCTCTTGCTTTTC
This sequence comes from Tolypeutes matacus, assembly GCA_026826555.1. Taxonomy (NCBI): domain Eukaryota; kingdom Metazoa; phylum Chordata; class Mammalia; order Cingulata; family Chlamyphoridae; genus Tolypeutes; species Tolypeutes matacus. The sequence continues at coordinate 6,452,495 of JAKSZT010053946.1, read as the reverse complement.
TTTCCTCTTTTCTCCCCCCTCCCATCTTTTTTCTTTCATTTTTTTAAAATTAGGTGCTGCTAGCTTGTCGCTTCTTTGCTGTGCTTCTTCTTCGGTAATTTCCCATTCCCGGTTCATATTGATTTTGTATTCCAAACTATTTCTTATCCTTCCTTCATCTTTCTGCCTTCTGCTTTCTGTTGTGGCTCTTATATACCACATTTTTTCATATGCCCACATCTTCAAGGTGTCAATTTCTATTCTATCTATTTTGTTTTCTTCTTTTTTTTATTAATATTAACTCTTTCCTTTTGGCCCTTTCTTCAATATTTCTCTACCTCCTCATAAATCTAGCCTTCTAAATCACTATATCTATATTCCTCTATTTGGTTCCCCAGTCCATTGTAGGTACTCCACATTTTTTCCTATTACTCTGCACTGCCTACATGAGTTAAATATTCATTTCATTAGGTCTCATTTGGCCCCTTTTCTAACTTTTATCAATATTACTATTATCCTTCATCCTTCCTCACATCTTTCAATTCCTCTGGCCCTTATCTTTTGCCTTCAAGGAAACATAGAAAGAAGCAAGGAAATAAAATAAGAAAAAAAGTGTCAAAGAGAAAACTTAACACACACGTAGAACCACCAGCTAAATAAAACTCAAGAGCAGAGAGGGAAGCTAATCAACTGAATAAACCCATCAAGACATAATGATGACGAGAGGGCAACAAAAAATTACAAATGACACTGAGACACAGGAAAACATGGACCAGTCCAATGAACAAACTAAAAACCAGGAAGTGATTCAGAACATCAAAAAACTAATCAAAGCTATCCAAACAAATATCATGGACCAACTTAAAGAAGTGAAACAAGAGATTAAGGATATAAAGAAGACACTGGGAGAACATACTGAAGAAATTGTAAACATACTCAAAAGGATAACAGATATGATGGTGATCAATGGCATAATCCAAGAAATCAAAAAGACGCTGGATTCACATAACAGCAGATTTGAACAGACAGAAGAAAGAATTAGTGATGTGGAAGACAATACATCTGAAATCAAAGAGATAGTAGAACACATAGACAAAAAGATAGAAAAAATCCAGCAGGGACTCAGGGAATTAACTGACAACACAAAACGCACAAATATATGCATTATGGGCATCCCAGAAGGAGAAGAGAAGGGAAAGGGAACAGAAGGAGTGTTAAAGGAAATAATGGCTGAAAACTTCCCAACTCTATTGAGAGAGATGGATGTGCAGATCCAAGAAGCACAGCGCACCCCAAATAGTATAAATCCCAACAGGCCAACTCCAAGACAAAGAGCATTGTCAAAATGTCCAATGCTCAAGACAAAGAGAAAATACTCAAGGCAGCAAGAGAAAAGAGAACCATCACATACAAGGGAAGCACAACAAGATTAAGTGCTGATTTCTCAGCTGAAACAATGGAAGCAAGAAGACAGTGGTATGACATAGTCAAAACACTAAAAGAAAAAAACTTCCAGCCATGAATTCTCTATCCAGCAAAACTGGCATTCAAAAGTGACGGAGAGTTCAAAATATTCACAGATAAATAGAAATTAAGAGAGTATGTCAATAAGAACCTACACTTCAAGAAATGCTAAAGGAAGTTCTAAAAGTTGAAAGGAAAAAACAAGGGAGAGAGAGTTGGAGGAGAGTTTAAGAACAACTGAAAAGACAAAAACAGAAACAAAACAACATATGACATACAAAAACCCAAATAAAAAATGGCTGAAGTAAGAAATTCATTACGAGTAACAACACTGAATGTTAATGGGTTAAATTCACCAATCAAGAGACACAGATTGGCAGAATGGATAAGGAAATATGATCCATCTATATTCTGTCTCCAAGAAACCCACCTTCGACCCAGGGATTCAGGGAGGCTGAAAATGAATGGCTGGAAAACCATTTTACAAGCTAATAATAGCCAAAAAAGGGCAAGACTGGCTATTCTAATATTAGACAAAATAGACTTTAAGTGCAAAACTATTGTAAGAGACAAAGATGGACACTAAATATTAGTAAAAGGGGTAATCTCTCAAGAAGAGAGAACAATCATCAACATTTACGCACCTATTTGGGGTGCCTCAAAATATGTGAGGTGAACTCTGGAAAAACTAATAGGAGAAATAAATGCCTCTACAATTATAGTGGGGGACTTCAATACACCATTATCATCATTAGACAGAATATCTAGACAGAGAATCAATAAAGAAACAAAGGCTCTCAACAATACATTTTTAGGACCTGAACTTAATAGACATATACAGAAAACTACACTGAAATACAGCAGGATTTACATTCTTTTCGAGTGCACATGGATCATACTCCAAAATAGACCACATGCTAGGCCACAGAACAACTCTCAATGAATTCAGAAAGATTGAGATTATACAAAGTAATATCTCTGACCACAACGGAATGAAATTGGAAATCACTAAGGGCCAGAGAAAGAAGTTAGGCACAAGGATATGGAAGTTAAACAACACACTCTTAGACAAACAGTGGGTCAAAGAGGAAATCTCAAAAGAAATCAGTAACTACCTTGAAACTAATGAAAACAACAACACAACATATCAAAACCTATGGGATGCAGTGAAAGCAGTCCTAGGAGGGAAGTTCATAGCCATAAATACATATATTAAAAAAGAAGAACGAGCAAAATTGAAGACTTAACTGCACACTTGGAGGAACTGGATAAACAACAAACTAAACCAAAAGGAAGTAGAAAGAAGGAAATAACAAAGATTAGAGCAGAACTAAATGAAATAGAGAATAAGAAAGCACCAGAAACAATAAACAAAAACAAAACCTGGTTCTTCGAGAATATCAATAAAATTGACAAACCCTTAGCCAGACTAACAAAGAAAAAAAGAGAACAGATGCAAATACATTAAATAAGGAATGAGCAAGGGGATATCACTACTGACCCCACAGAAATAAAAAGTATCATAAGAGGATACTTTGAAAAATTTTATGCCAACAAAAATGATAATTTAGAAGAAATGGACAAGTTTCTAGAAACGCACAAACAACCTACACTGATGAAAGAAGAAATAGATGAACTCAACAGTCCAATTATAAGTAAAGAGATAGACTCAGTCATCAAAAACCTCCCAACTAAAAAGAGCCCAGGACCAGATGGCTTCACAGCTGAATACTACCAAACATTCCGGAAAGAGCTAACACCAATTCTACTTAAGCTCTTCCAAAAAATAGAAGTAGAAGGAATATTGCCTAACTCATTCTACGATGCCAACATTACCCTAATACCAAAACCAAAGAAAGATACCGCAAGAAAGGAAAATTAGAGACCAATTTCTCTAATGAACCTAGATGCTAAAATCCTCAACAAAATACTTGCTAATTGCATTCAACAACATATCAAAAGAATTATACACCATGACCAAGTGGGTTTCATCCGGGTATGCAAGGAAGGTTCAATATAAGAAAATCAATCAATATATTACACCACATAAACAGATTGAAAGAAAAAATCACATGATCATCTCTATAAATGGAGAAAAAGCATTGACAAAATAGAGCATTCTTTCCTGATAAAAACACTACAAAAGATAGGAATCGATGGAAATTTTCTGAATATGATAAAGGGTATATATGAAAAACCCAAATCTAACATCATTTTCAATGGTGAAATCCTAAAAGCCTTCCCTCTGAGATTGTGAACAAGACAAGGATGTCCACTATCACCACTCTTATTTAACATTGTCTTAGAAGTACTTGTGCGAGCACTGAGGCAAGACAAGGACATAAAAGACATCCAGATTGTAAAAGAAGAAGTAAAAATTTCATTGTGCATATGACATAATCCTATACATAGAAAACCCTGAGAAATCTACAAGGCTTCTAGAACTTATAAAGGAGTTCAGTATGTTGCAGGCTATAAGGTCAATGCTCAAAAATCAGTAGAATTTCTGTACACCAATAATGAGCAATCTGAGGAGGAAATCAAGAAAAAAATACCATTACAATAGTAACTAAAAGAATCAAATACTTAGGAATAAATTTATCTAAAGATGTAAAGGACTTACATACAGAAAACTACACAATACTGTTAAAGAAAATCAACTAAGACAAATAAATGGAAAAATATTCCCTGTTCATGGATAGGAAGACTAAATATCATCAAGATGCCTATCCTAGCCTAACTAATCTACAGATTTAATGCAATACCAATAAAAATCAACACTGTATATTTTAAGGAACTGGAAAAACTAACCACAAAATATATTTGGAGAGGTAAGAGACCCCAAATTGTCAAAGACATATTGAAAAAAAAAATAAAGTTGGAGGTATCACAGTACCTGACTTTAAAACATACTACACAGCTACAGTGATCAAAACTGTGTGGTATTGGCACAAGGATAGACCTACTGACCAATGGAACCAAATTGAGAGTTCTGATATAGATCCTCGCATATACATTCATCTGATATTCGACAAGGTTACCAAGCCCACTCAGTTGGGAGAGAATGGCCTCTTTAACAAGTGGTGCTTGGAGAACTGGATATCCATATCCAAAAGAATGAGAGAAGAATACCATCTCACACCTTATACAAAAATGAACTCAAGATGGATCAAAGATCTGAATATTAGAGCCCAAACTATAAAGACCTTGGAAGACAATGTAGGGAAGCATCTATAGGACCTTGTAATAGGAAATGGTTTCATGAACTTCATAGCCAAAGCACAAGCAGCAAGAGAAAAAATAGATAAATGGGATCTCATCAAAATTAAAAACTTCTGCACCTCAAAGGATGTTATTAAGAAAATAAAAAGGCAGCCTACCCAATGGGAGAAAATATTTGGCAACCATATATCTGATAGGAGCCTAATATCCTGCATATATAAAGAAATCCTACACCTTGAAAATAAAAAGACAAACAACCCATTTAAAAAAATGGGCAAGTGACCTGAAAAGACACTTCTCCAAGGAAGAAATACAAATGGCTAAAAAGCACATGAAAAAATGCTCAACATCACTTGCTATCAGGGAAATGCAAATCAAAACTACAATGAGAGACCATCTTACACCCATCAGAATGGGAGCTATTAAAAAAACAGGAGACACTAAATGTTGGAGAGGATGTGGAGGAATAGGAACCCTCATTCACTGCTGGTGGGACTGTGGAATGGTCCAGCCACTGTGGAGGACAGTTTGGCGGTTCCTCAGAAAACTAGCAATAGATCTTCCGTATGATCCAGCAATTCCACTGCTGGGTATATACCCAGAAGAACTGAAAGCAAAGACACAAACAGATATATGCACACCAATGTTCATAGCGGCATTGCTCACCATTGCCAAAAGTTGGAATCAGCCCCGGTGCCCATCAACAGATGAATGGATAAGCAAAATGTGGTACATACATACAATGGAATATTACTCAGCTGTAAGAAGGAATAAAGTGCTAATACATGGAAAAACGTGGATAAATCTTGAAGACCTTATGTTGAGTGAAGCAAGCCAGGCACTGAAGGATGAAAAGTATATGACCTCACCGATTTGAACTGAGGAAAGTGAGCAGTCTCTGAGAACCATTGTCTGAAAGATAGGTTAACGAGGGAGAAAAAGAGAAGGGCAGGCTTTGAGCCATCACCCATATGGACATAATCTATGGTAAAGGGATAGAGTATAGTTGCATATTGAAGGATAGGACAGATGGGTAGTGATATTACTGGGTTTGGTGGTGCAGTGTTGACAGGTGGGTAGATTAGGAAGGGCAGGTTGTATGTAACTACATACAACAAGTTACATGCCCAGGGCATGTAACTATGAATCTTGTCATTCCATGAGTCAAGACAGGGTAGTGTCATATTCCCCAGGGGAATGGGGAGGAAGGAACAGTTAAGATCAAATGGGGTATTTAGTAGACATGGGAAAGGTTTTTCATTACCTTACAGTAATGGACACAGGACATGGTAAATATCATCAAAACTTATTAAACTGTACTGTCTAAATTGTAAACTATACTGTAAATCATTGACAATGTTTAGTTGCTATATTTTACTATCTGTATAACAGTTATAACAATGCTAACATCCATAAAAAAAGGGGGGGGGTTAATATGGGGTGGGGAAAGGGGAGGGTGGTTGGGTATGTGGAAGTTTCTAGTATTCCATGTGTGACTTTGCTGTGACCTAAAACTTATTTGAAAATTAAATGAAAATTTGGGAGACACTGGGGAATGAGAGGGGGAAGGTGTTATGGTATACTGGACATCCAATAATACAGTGATAAAAGGAAAAAAGAATAATTTTTTTTTTTAATAAAAGGAATTTCTTTTTTTTTTTCATTTTTTTGAATGTCCCAATCCACTAATTACATTTTGTTTTCAGTTTTGTTTTTTTTTCTGAGTTTCCTTGTCTTTATCTCTTGCATTTGAGCTTATCATTGTTGTTTCTTTTTCTTATTAATTGTATATGGTTATTATATGGGCTTCATGTCAAGGAAGGTTTAGATCACAGAAGGGTTACAATGGGGCTGCAGAGGATCATTGGTGATGGGTGTCTGGAGGGGTGATTCATGGGAGTAAGTTCATCTGAATATACATGAAAGATATATAAAATTGTTCAAATGATCAAAGGATGGGGCACGGTCACGGTGGGTAGACAATCACTCAATAAATGAGGGAATCTGAATTCCCAGCCTGGAGAGCTCAGCCACATTCTTCAAGGGAGCAGCAACAATCACCTGAGTGAAGGGACAGTGTCTGGCAGAAGAGGATGGCCCACTGCTGAGTTCTTGTTATTGATGACTAGCCTTGTAAGTCCTCACTCTTCTAATTGAAACTTAGCCTACTGTTATGGTGTGCCTAAGGGTTGCCACCTGAGAGCCTCCTTGTTGCTCAGATGTGGCCTCTCTTTAAGCCAAACTCAGCATGTGAATGCATTACCTTCCCCACAGCGTGGGACATGACTCCCGGCGATGAGCCTCCCTGGCAACGAGGGATTAACACCAAGTGCCAACTGACAACACAACTGGAAAAAGACCTTGAATAAAAGGGGGAAAAGGTAAAGACAAATGAGTTCATGTGTCTAAGAGACTTCAAAGAGAGGAGGTCATCCCAGAGGTAACACTTACGCATACATCAGTAGGATCTCATAGAACACCAAAGTGGATAGAACCCCACACAGAGGGGCTCCTGAGGGCTCTGGAGACACCCAGGTCCTATATAAGGGGGGATAGTCCCAGAGACTGATGCCTTTTGAGTGGGCTCTACTTTGGAATCTGTGCTCCTGAGAGTGACAGAATTGGACTCAAATAAGTCCCCCCTGCACATGGTTCATTAGTCCCTTCTATTCAAACCTATGTGATGCTGGAGTTTTAGGTGTACTTCCAGAGACTGGAGCCTCTGGCCTACCTATGTGCCAGATGTGCCTGGAATCTCAGTGGAGCTGCAACTCCTACCCTACAGCTCAATGGACTCATCCAAGTCACCTGGCGAGGAGACAATGATGGGTAATGGACATCCCAGGGAATGGAGAGGGCCTGCATCTGCAGGCAGGATAATCTCTCCCACCGTATCCATGGGATATAAGCCCTCTCTCACTTGGAGGTGGAGTGGACATCACCATCCCAGTCCCCTCAGGATTGGGGGAAGAACTATGGACTAGAGTGGACTTAATGGTATTCTGTTGCACACATATTGTGATTCTAGCAATGGAAGAAATTATAACAGTGAGGTGGAGCCAGTGGCCACTGGACAATTTCGGGGTAGGGAGGGGAAATGCAGTTGAAATACAGGGGCTTTTTCGGGACTTCGGGGTTGTGCTGAGTGCCGTTGTGGCGACGGAAGAAGGCCATTTTAAATCAGCACATAGCATCACTAACTGTTTGGGAGAGAGTGTGGTCTACGATGTGAACTGTGGTCTATGCTTGGTGGCAAGGCCCCAGGATATGTATATCCATTGAAGATGATGAGCCACACTGATGAAGGATGTTTGTGTAGGATGTTGTGGGAGGTGTGGGAGATGGAGAACATGGGAATCCCTGTCATTTCTGTGTAATATTTAGGTAATCTAAGCACCTTTATATATATATATAACATTTATGTAAGCAAATGCACATATATACATATATATTTATATATCATTTTACAAATATATGTGTAAGCAAATGCACATATATACATATATATTTATATATCATTGTACAAATATTGGTATGTATTGTGAAAAATTTGATTTTTACCGACAATTTAAAAAATTAAAAAAAAAAAAACTATAATGAGATATCATCTCATCCCTCATACAATGGCCATTATTTTTTTAAAAAAACAAACAGAAAACAAGAAGTGCTGTAGAGGATATGGAGAAATAGGAACACTCCATCACTGTTCATGGAAATGTAGAATGGTATATTCTCTGTGGAAGACAGTTTGGTGGTTCCTCAGGAAGCTAAATATAGAGCTGCCATATGATCCACCAATCCTCTTCTAGAAATATTTCCAAAAAAAATGAAAACTGTGACACAGAGAGACATCTGCATACTGATGTTCATAGCAGCATTATTCACAATTGCTAAAAGATGAAAACAACCCAAGTGTCCATTAACTGATGAATGGATAAATAAAATGTGGTATATACATATATTGGAATATTATGTTGCTGGATGAAGAAATAAAATTGGGACACATATGACAACATGGGTGAATCTTGAAGACATTATGCTAAGTGAAATAAACCAGACACAAAAGGAAAATATTGTGTGGTCTCACTAATATGAACTAAATATGAAGCATAAACTCATGGTATAACCTAGGGTATAGGTTACTAAGGTCTAGGACGAGGGCTGAGAAGGGATACTGATGCTTAATGTATGTAGAATTTAGTTACTTTTACTGTAAAGGTGTGGAAATGGATCGAGTTGATGGTAACACATTATGGTGCGTATAACTAACACAGCCGATTTATAAATAGGATTATGGCTGAAAGGGGTAGTCTATGGACATAAATGTCAATTCAAAGAAAGCTAGAGAATAATCTAGGGACTGCATAACATAGTGAACCCAGTGATGGATCAGAGTTTTGGTTAATAGTACAAATACAAAAATGTTCTTCTGTGAACAAGAACAAATGTTTGTGACTATTACAAGGTGGTAAGAAAATGGTAATGCATGGGAAAATACAATTAAGGTAACTTATGGACTATAGTTAACAACAATATTGTAATATTTTTGCATCAATGTTAAAGAAGATACTATCTCAATGCTAAGGGTCAATAATAAGCGGTATGGGACTTTTTCCTTTTGGATTAAGGAAAATGTTCAAAAATTTACTGATGCGATGACTATACAACTCTGATGCAAGCAAGAGACACTGAATGTATACTTGGATGGACTGTACAAATCATGGGATTGTACAACAAAGTGAACCATGTGGTAGAAGGTAGACTGTGCTTAACAGTACACATATGAGAGTGTTCTCTCATGAACTATAACAAATGTACAATACTAATACATGGTGTTAATAATAGGGGGTATATGGAATAAAAACATACCAAATGTAAGCCAAGGACCATAGTTAGTGGTAACAGTCTGATGATGTTTTTTTAATAATCTGTAACAAATGTTCTACAACAATGTATGGTGCTGCTGGAGGGCTGATGTTTGGGAATTCTGCACATTATGCATGACTGTTTTGTAAGCTCACAACTTCTTTAATAAAAAGAAATATGTATTTAAAAATAAATCAGGAAAAGAGAGAAAGAGAAAAATAAGAGCTTTCTTGAAAGCTAAAATCTTAGCATTTATGGGAAACCGAAATGCATATTTACCATTTATTTTAAGGTGAACATCTGTTGAGACTTTTTTTCAATCTTTTTCTCATCTTTTTAAGTATATGTCATACTTTCCTGGGCATGTGCATGAGCTGAACTGTATCATTATATTTATTTTATATTGTAATCTCCCTCTGAATCCATAAGCATGCCTTTCTTTGACATGTGTTTTCTTATAAACCCACAAATTACTACTGTAAGGGTAATAGTATATTCCCTCTTTGGAGTTTTGGCATTTGCAAAGGCTGCCATGTCTTCATTAATGTCCTCCTTGCCTTTTCCATTAGAATCGAAGGGAATGAAACCCCAGAATCAAGAGCAGGAAAATGAATGCTTGAGTAATTGGCATCACTGGCACATATTTTATGCTTCATTTGATACTTTCTTTAAAAAGTAAAACCAAAGCCCACATTTTAAACTAAAATGTATGGTGTTTGTTCTTTTCAGGACTGATCTGTTCTTTGATTTTTCTAAACCACTGTTATCCTTTGAATTAATTCATATTTGTTTGCAATAAAAATTTATATATATAAGAACATACATTTCATCATGTATATAAAAATGAAACAAAGTACTGAAGAAAAATATGTATAAAGCAAAACTAGCTTTTACATATATATAATACATACACATATATACATTATTCTGTTAATATACATTTTATGCTAAAACATAGAATTTATGTTTATATAATTATATTTTGCAAATAAAAGAATGGCAGTGAATATAGTTTGATAATTTGTTAAAACAATTGTCTTTCTTTTCTTGTATTTAAAACAAAATAGCTCTCAATATTTTAGTTATGTGGGGACACTCAGTCAATCAGGAAACAAGTATTAAGTTCCAACTATGTTTTCGGCATTACAAGGGATTCAGCCTAAATGCATCAGAAAATCCCATTATCCCTGAGTTCATAATCTAGTGAGTAATAGAGAGTAAATGACCAATATACAGAGGTGATATTAAGCTGAAAGAAAGGCATTCAAATGCTGACTTGGGAAGTTCATTAGCTGAAACAGCCAAGGTAAAAGCCACCCAACTTTTTCAACCATTTCTACTAGCATGTCAAGTCAGCACATGCAAAACAAAACTTCTGATCTTTCCTCCAACCTCCTGCCTACAAAACCTGCCCTCACTGACACCTTTGCCATCTCAGTTACTGGCTACCTGTCCATACAATTGCTGGGTCTGCCTTCAGTTTATCTCCAGACTTTTGAACACTTGCCACCACTCTTTTCTCCCGCCCTAATTCTGAGCCACCACATCTCTTGCATGTGTTAAATGGAGTCACTTCCTAGCTCTTCATTGAGCTTTTGTCCTTGTTGCTCTATGTTCTATTCTCAATAATCAGGCTTATTATTTTAAAACACAAGTTAGAACATTCCACTGTTCTGTTCAGTAAAAGCCAAAGTCCTGAGAAACACTGCTCTACAGGATTTGGTCTTCTGCCATCGCTTTGATCTCATCTGCTCTTTAATCTCCCCCTTGCCACATTGGCCTTTTTGCTGTTGCTCAAACATACAGGAAAGAGCCCACCTCAGGCCTTTTGCTCGGGCCTTCCTCTGCCTGGAAAGCTCCCTACCTCCTTCACCCTCTTCAAGTCTTTGCTCTATGGTGACCTTTATAATGAACCCTACGTGGATCACCTATCTAAATTTTCACCCCAGATACTTTCAACCCCCTTTATTCTATACTATATTTTTCCATAGTACTTGTCACTTTCTTAAAACGTGCAATATAATCTTTCTTTTTGTTTTGTTACTGACTCTCTGTCCCTGCTCTAGCATAAGCCCCACAAGGGCAGGCATCTTTGTTTTGTTTACTGATTTATTCCAAAACCGAAAACTGGTGCTCAATAAATATTTATTGTAAGAATTGAATGAGTGTGGAATGACACCTGCAGAGGATAAAGCATAGGTTTCAAGTCAAGTGATCTTACCTCTGATGTGAAAATAACATCTTAGAACATTTTACAATGTTTTGTTTAGTCATTACAGTAACACCATACGGTGGATTATATGATCATCCCCATTTTTCACATGAGCAAAATAAGGTACAAGTAACTGAAGCAAATGTCCCCACATCTCATAACTGATATGTGATGAACCCAGTGTTTAAACTTGTGTTAGCTGAGGCCAGAGACAGAAAGTTTTATCACTCTGCTATATTGTCTTGATTAAGTACCCATGATCAAGTCATTTGCTCTATAAGTTTCTTTTCTCTCATCAGTTAAATGGGGATACTAAAGCCTCCCATGTTATAAAAAGTAGAGAAAATATGTGTAAGTACCTGGCAGATAATAGGCAACCATTAAATTAAAATAATATTCTAGTTCTTCTCACAAGATAAATACAGTGCAAGAGATTTCAGTCAAGTGAAATTTTCACAGGATGTGTCTCTGCCCTTAGAAATCATGTGGGAATCAGGTCAGGGCTCAATGTAAAGAGCCAAGAAACATGCTTATCCAGTTTTAATTTAGACCTTCATCTAGACAGCCAAAATCATTTCTCAAAGCTCAGACTCTAGCTTAGCTTAGCTCTACCTAATAATAAAGAATGGCCCATTTTTTTCAGAGTGTTCTTTATGCATATTGCCTTCATGAGGTAAGCAGGGCCACAGGGACCTTGGGACAGAGTCAATGATTTAGAGAACTCTGTTACATACCCAGACTGAGAGCTCAGTCTCCATTCCAGCTCTGCTACTTACCCAACAAGGACCTGTTGGGATTGAATCATGTCCCTCACAAAAGGCATACTCAGGTCCGAAACCCTGGTTCTGTGGCTATGGACCATTGGGAATAGGATCTCTTGAAGATGTTACTTCAGTTAAAGTGTGGCCTAACTGAATCAGATTGGGCTTTACTAGGGATTACTGGAGTTCTTTACAAGCAGAATGAAATTCATACTAAAACCAGGGAGAGCAGCCAGAAGCTGGAACTCAATGGAACCTGGAAGATAAGGGAAAAGTTGCCCCCATGTACATTGCCATGTGCTGGAAAAGCCAAGGCATCACAAAGTTTGCTGGCCAGCCAGAAGATACAGACCCTGGGAGAAAGCAACCTTTCTAGCCTCTGAAAGCAGGAGCCAATAAATTCCTGTTGGTAGTCCAATCCATTATATGGTATTTCTTTTAGCAGTTGGAAAACTAAAATATTACCCTTGGGCACATCCCCCTCTCTGTGCATGATAGACAGTAAATGAAACTGATAAAGCTAACACGCACATAGTGCTGACTCTGTGCCAGGCCATGTCCTTACATAGTAGCTCCTTCAACCTTCCAAACAACAAGAAGATTAGGGAAAGAGACATCACTGAGGGTTGGGGTCACCAGATGTGACAACCAGAAAGAGTTAGGCATTAAGCTAACTCTTGAAGGACAGAAAATTTAGATAAGCAGAGAAACAAGATGAATGCATTCCCCAAGAAATGACACTGACTCAGCAAGTTGAAAAACATGTATTGTGTACTGCGTGCCAGACACCTGCTAATTCTATGCACAATGTATTCTTAAAGAAGAAGAGTTTACACATTTTACAGTCTATATGGAAAGACTAACGAGGATGCATTTAATCATTATGTGGGGCTAACTGTGACCAATATTATAACAGAAACTTAGCAAAATGTTTGGAAGCAGAAAGGAAGCATTAATTTTAGAAGGTCATCAGAGAAAATTTTACAAAGTATGTGATGTACGAATATGAGAGACACTCAGGATTATGATTATTTGGAAAATATTTAAAGACATTGCAGGCAGAGAGACAATCTGACTGGAGGCCTGGGTCTGTAAAAGAGAAAATGGTTCAGAAGCAGAAATGCATGTAGCCCGCAAAGGGCAAAAATGAGGTGGGGTATGAAAAGATAGTGTTTTAATAGTGTTATTGTAAATCAGTTAATTTACTCTGAAATCTCAGTTTAATGAGGAAAAGTAAATGGTGAAGATGGTATCCTCACAGCAGTTCAGGCAATTAACACCAACTTTGTAGATGTGTTGATTGTGACATTGTCTCTCTCCCTTCTTTCTCTAAATTGCCACATCCTAAGTACTTCATGTCTCAAGGAAACACAGCAAAATTCATTGATCTCACAGCAAAAGCAAACTTATTCTTAAAGGACTAAATACTGACTCTAAGAAAACATACTCAGGCAGCATCCCCCCACCCCACCCAGTGCATTCCAGGCAATGGAAGGTCTAAATTTGAGCAGATGGACTTCAGTGCAAGTAATTACAAGTTGCAACATAATTTCCTTAAAACTACACACATACTAGACAAACTCTTATTTGTGGTTATAGAGTGGATAAAGTTACCATAAAAATAGTGCTCACTTTATAGTAGTGCCATATGCCATAATTTACCTTCACTATATCTGAGGTGTCATATCTTATTTCAGAGTTAATATTTAGTAACTAACAATTTAATGTACAAATCAACAGCCTAAGCAAGAGAATAATTATAAGAGGCAAGCCCCACCTTTTACATGGGAAAAATATAGAAGCTAATGCAAAATGCCTGAGGATTAATACAGAATGGGGCAGTGATCATCAGTCATGAAAAGCACAGGACAATTTTCAAATAATTCTCATAAAGGAAGTGGCTGACTCAATGTAGTATATGCAGAATAGAAGTTAATGCCATGAAATACACTCAATTTCATATACACCTGTTAAATCGCTCAAGTGAGTCTTTTTGACAGATGCGCACAATGCCAATATAGCGACACCAGGATTACCAGAAAAGAGTTTATTAGCAAGATCCAGCCCAGCAGAGACTGGAGGATAGTAATTTCCTCAAATCAGTCTCTCCGTGATGAAATATGTGCTGTTTTTTATGTAATTTTGATTTTGTGGGTGTTGGTTTAGTAAAATTATTAGATGTAGTGGGATTATGTGGGACAGGAGGTGTGTTTTAGCTGAGCATGCGCCGTTTTAAAACGAGGTTGGTCATATGTCGTATGTAGGAAAATGGAGGTGCAGTCACGACTGTGAGCGTGATTTGTACTATTATAAAGAAGGAAAAGTAACTTTTAGATCAAGTGTCCCTTAACTGAGCATGTGCTTGTGACAAGGATCAGTTTATTTTTGTTCTAAAGTGAAAGATAAAACAGGTTCTAACCCAGAATTTTGGATTAGATCATCTAATAGTCTCTTTGCTATGCATAAGGTGAGAAGTTTCCTATTAATATACTTAAAGGGGAAGGAGTTTTGAAACTAAAGAAATAGAAAGTTTAATAAATCAGTAGGAAATGTTACTTCTGTCAGGGGTTAGTGAAAGCAGCAGCTTCACTTGTCCTCTGGAAATAGAATTAAAACTTAGTATAGTACAATCATCCACAAGTGTGTGTAATGGCCAAGTATCACACTCTGTCCTTGCTGACTAATGTTTTGGAGAAAAATAAGAATTGGGGAATTATCCTTCTAATGTTCTCACCATCCAAAATAAGTCTCACAAAAATATCAACAACAAAAACATTTTCCTATGTTATAGAATTATTTGAGCTGTTGGAGTTAATTAAATAGGTGATTGAATCAGCTTGCCCAAGGATTCAAAAATTTTATTGGAATTCTTAGAATTACAAAACTTCTAATCCATTGAGTAGTTTATTAGAATGCTCTAGACACCAGTTTGCCACAGAGTGAAAGGGGAATTCAATTCACTTCGAAATGGCAGAGTTCATAAGAGTCTCCCAGAGTAAAAGCTATTCCTGGGAGTTTATATGAAATCTATATTCAGTAATCACAATTATTTGTTAATTCTTAACCCTTGGTCATAAAAAAATTGTTTTTTAGGCCATGGGTAATCTTAGCACAAACCATTTCTAGAAGGTAATAGGGCTGAAAATTCAGTTGCCATGATTTGAGGAATAAGAGTTGAAGAAAGAAAGTAAAAAAATGTAGACACATTTTCAGTAAGCATTGCTCTGAAAGAAAGACAATAAGATAGTAGCCAGATCTGGGAAGGCCAGAAATCAAGGTGGGAATTACACATTCTCTAAATCTGGAGTAAAAAGAGAAGATATGCTACTAATATAAATGAGCTTTAAGGTATGGAGGCAATTTGTTGATAAAGTTTAAGCCTAATGTCATCACTTTTCTCTGTGAACTAGGAGTTCATCTGTAATGAATAAGAGAGACATTCAATTAAATATGGTAGATGGAACACAGCAGATTAATTTCTCCTCCTTCCAAAAACCTACTAAAATTACTATAAAGGATAAAGAGTTGTTTTTAATGAAAGGACAAGTAGAATGAGAAATCAGACAACAGCAGTCGAGAGATCAAGGAAACAGGATCTTTACCTCAGGGGACAGATAAGGTTCTCAGAATGATGAAAGAAAATCCCATGACACAGTTGAACATAGTTTTAGTGAACAATAAATCCAGGTAGAATGAGAAAGGCAGAGGTCTTCAGGAAAAGTGACATTGTAGATAAAAGTTAGCTAGAGGATGATAAATGAAATAGATGATAGAAAGATATATATATATAGAGAGAGATTCACTGATAGATTACGATGTGTTTGAGCATTTGGCAATGACTTTTCTAATTCTTTCAGATTTGGAGGAAAATTACCAGAAATCTAAATAGAGGCAGGGCCAAGATGGTGTTAGTGTAGGAAGGCACACACTGCAAGCTCCCAGAGCAAGGCGGATTGTGGACGGGGTCCTGCCTGGGGGTTTGTGCTGTGCATGTGTGGAATGAGAAGCTTGGGACATTTATCTGCGCGGATCAATGGCGTGGATGGAACGGTCGAGATTCATGGGTTTAAGCCTACCTGTGGTGGTTGGCACAGATGGCTGAGCCCCGCGGTTAGGGGGAAAAAAATAAAACAGCCTGTTGGAGCGCCGAGTGGGGCAAGAAAGTTTTATTTTCTGGGGATCTGGCTGCCTGGAGCCCCTTGGACCTTGGGTGAACAGAACAGCCGGAGTGAATCGGCACCCAGTGGACAGGAGGGGTGATTCTGTTCGGGGGAGGAAGTTGAATTGCCTAGCTGCCCAGGGATAAGCCCCGGGCCACTGCGGAGCCAGAAAGAGGAGACACTCTCCAAAAGAGGGAGGGTTCTGTTGGAGGACAGGGAAGGGAATTATTTATTTTTATTTTTTGCCATCTATCTGGCTGCCTGGACCGCCCCATAGCTTTGGGGAGTAGATAAGCCGACCTGAAGCAGCATCAGGCTGAGAGGAGAGGTGAATCTGCAGTCAAACTGATTTACATAGCAACGCGGTGCCGCTGGGGATCTGCTCCAGAAGGGGCAGGAGTCGGCCGTCTTTAGCACTCTGCACTAACTAACATCAGAGCTACAGCTACCCTGGGGAGTCCAGGAAGTGGGACGTGCTTGATTAATTTCCACGAGCCCAGCTAGGGTCCCTTCCGTAAGGGGGTTGGTCTAGAGGAGGAATTATTTTGGGTCCTGTATTTTGCCAAAAAAAAAAAAAGAAAAAAAAAGTGAGAAGGTCACTTAATAAATGAAAAATAGATTCTTTTTAATTTAGTTTAATAGCTAAAAGCTGCTTCAGGACCTGCATATAGAACCCTGTGGGGAAATTGATTGATAAACACAAGCAGGCAGAGAGGATCCACGTGGACCGTAGGGGAATCATTGACCCTCCTTAGCTCTGTTTGACTGCTTGCCTGTGTGGATTTTGCTTTTTCTCTGTTTATTTCTGGTCTCTTGCTTTTCTTTCCTCTTTCCTACCCCCTTTCTTTTTTCTTTCATTTTTTAAAATTAGGTGCTGCTAGCTTGTCGCTTCTTCGCTGTGCTTCTTCTTCAGTAATTTCCCACTCGCTGTCTATATTGATTTTGTATTCCAAACTATCACTTATCCTTCCTTCATCTTTCTGCCTTCTGCTTTCTGTTGTGCTCTTATATACCACATTTTTTCATAGGCCCACAACTTAAGGGTGTCAATTTCTATTCCATCAATTTTATTTTCTTCTTTTTTTAAATTAGTATTAACTTTTTCCTTTCAGCACTTTCTTTACTATTTCTCTCCCTCCTCATAATTCTAGTTTTCTAAATCACTATATATATATTCCTCCATTTGTTTTCCCAGTCCATTGTAGGAACTCCACTTTTTTTTCTATTACTCTACACTGCCTACACAAGTTAAATATTCATCTCATTAAGTCTCATTTGGCCCCTCTTCTA
This sequence comes from Tolypeutes matacus, assembly GCA_026826555.1. NCBI lineage: Eukaryota > Metazoa > Chordata > Mammalia > Cingulata > Chlamyphoridae > Tolypeutes > Tolypeutes matacus. The sequence goes on along the minus strand of JAKSZT010053946.1, from coordinate 6,434,541 downwards.
ACTTTTATCAATATTATTATTATCCTTCTGCCTTCCTTACATCTTTTGATTCCTCTGGCCCTAATCTTTTGCCTTCAAGAGAACAAAGAAAGAGGCAAGGAAATAAAATAAGAAGAAAAAGTGCCAAAGAGAAAACTTAACTCACACACAGAACCAGCAGCTAAATAAAACTCTAGAGCATAGAGAAAAGTAATCAACTGAACAAACCCATCAAGATAATATGATGACCAGAGGACAACAAAAAAATACAAATGACTCTGAGAAACAGGAAAACATGGACCAGTCCAATGAATAAAATAAAAACCAGGAAGTGATGCAGAACATCGAACAACTAATCAAAGCTATCCAAACAAATATCATGGACCAACTTAAAGAAGTGAAGGAAGAGATGAAAGATATAAAGAAGACACTGGGAGAACATACTGAAGAAATTGCAAACATGCCTGAAAAGGTAATGGATATGATGGTGAACAATGGCATAATCCAAGAAATCAAAAAGACGCTGGATTCACATAACAGCAGATTTGAACAGGCAGAGGAAAGAATTAGTGATATGGAAGACAATGCAGCTGAAATCAAAGAGATAGTAGAACAGATAGACAAAAACATAGAAAAAATCCAGCAGGGACTCAGGGAATTAACTGATAACACAAAACGCACAAACATATGCATTATGGGCATCCCAGAAGGAGAAGAGAAGGGAAAGGGAACAGAAGGAGTGTTAAAGGAAATAATGGCTGAAAATTTCCCAACTCTATTGAGAGAGATGGATGTGCAGATCCAGGAAGCACAGCGCACTCCAAATAGTATAAATCCCAAAAGGCCAACTCCAAGACATATACTTGTCAAAATGTCCAATGCTCAAGACAAAGAGAAAATACTCAAAGCAGCAAGAGAAAAGAGAACCATCACATACAAAGGAAGCACAATAAGATTAAGTGCTGATTTCTCAGCTGAAACAATGGAAGCAAGAAGATAGTGGTATGACATAGTCAAAACACTAAAAGAAAAAACTTCCAGCCACGAATTCTCTATCCAGCAAAACTGGCATTCAAAAATGATGGAGAGTTCAAAATATTCATAGATAAACAGAAATTATGAGAGTATGTCAATAAGAAACCAGCACTTCAAGAAATACTAAAGGAATCTCTACAAGTTGAAAGGAAAAAACAAGGGAGAGAGAGTTGGAGGAGAGTTTAAAAACAACTGAAAAGACAAAAAGAGAAACAAAACAACTTATCACATACATTAACCCAAATAAAAAATGGCTGAAGTAAGAAATTCGTTATGAGTAATAACACTGAATGTTAATGGATTAAATTCACCAATCAAAAGACACAGATTGGCAGACTGGATAAGAAAATATGATCCATCTATATGCTGTCTACAAGAAACCCACCTTCAACCGAGGGATTCAAGGAGGCTGAAAGTGAATGACTGGAAAATCATTTTACAAGCTAACAGTAGCCATAAAAGGGCAGGAGTAGCTATTCTAATATTAGACAAAATAGACTTTAAATGCAAAACTATTGTAAAAGACAAAGATAGACACCACATATTAGTAAAAGAGGTAATCTCTCAAGAAGAGAGAACAATCATCAACATTTACGCACCGAATCAGAGTGCCTCAAAATACGTGTGGCAAACTCTGGAAAAACTAAAGAGGAGAAATAAATGCCTCTACATTTGTAGCAGGGGAATTCAACACACCACTATCATCATTAGACAGAACATCTAGACAGAGAATCAATAAAGAAACTAAGGCACTCAACAATACATTAGAAGACATGGACTTAATAGACATATACAGAACACTACACCCAAATACAGCAGGATTTACATTCTTCTCGAGTGCACATAGAACATACTCCAGAATAGACCACATGCTAGGCCACAGGACAACTCTCAATGAATTCAGAAAGATTGAGATTATACAAAGTAATTTCTCTGACCACAACGGAATGAAATTGGAAATCACTAAGGGCCAGAGAAACATGTTAGGCACAAGGATATGGAAGTTAAACAACACACTCTTAGACAAACAGTGGGTCAAAGAGGAAATCTCAAAAGAAATCAGTAACTACTTTGACACTAATGAAAACGACAAAACAACATATAAAAACCTATGGGATGCAGCGAAAGCAGTCCTAGGAAGGTAGTTCATAGCCATAAATTCATATATTAAAAAAGAAGAAAGAGCTAAAATTGAAGACCTAACTGCACACTTGGAGGAATAGGAAAAACAACAACAAACTAAACCTAAAGGAAATAGAAAGAATGAAGTAACAAAGATTAGAGCAGAACTAAATGAAATAGAGAATAAGAAAGCACTGGAAACAATAAACAAAACCAAAAGCTGGTTCTTCGAGAATATCAATAAAATTGACAAAACCTTAGCCAGACTAAAAAAGAAAAAAAGAAAACAGATGCAAATACATTAAATAAAAATGAGCAAGTGGGTATCACTACTGACCCCACAGAAATAAAGAGTATCATAAGAGGATACTTTGAAAAATTATATGCCAACAAGAATGATAATTTAGAGGAAATGGACAAGTTTCTAGAAATGTTAAAACAGCCTACATTGATGAAAGAAGAAATAGATGAACTCAACAGTCCAATTACAAATAAAGAGATAGAATCAGTCATCAAAAACCTTCCAAATAAGAAGAGCCCAGGACCAGATGGCTTCACAGCTGAATTCTACCAAACATTCCGGAAAGAGCTAACACCAATTCTACTTAAGCTCTTCCAAAAAATAGAAGTAGAAAGAATATTGCCTAACTCATTCTATGATGGCAACATTACCCTAATACCAAAACCAAAGAAAGATACCACAAAAAAGGAAAATTACAGACCAATATCTCTAATGAACTTAGATGCTAAAATCCTCAACAAAATACTTGCTAATTGCATTCAACAACATATCATGCGAATATTCTCACTGTCCTGATTCTGTGATAATCAGGGTGGGCTAAACATTCGCTATATTAGAAACCATGCATGTGTCCCCAGACCTCGTTTTCCTCCCTAGGTCTGGTTTTTAGAATGCTGGTGATAAACTAAGCCTGATTTATTATATGTCCATCCTGTATGGGAAAAGACTGTAACTCTAGGTATCTCTGGTCAACCTTAAGAGATATAGCAGGGGGCTATATCTGGTTGGCGTCCATCTCCCATATGGAGGGACCTGGGTTCGATCCCCGGGACCTCCTGGTAAAAATTTTAAAAATATATAGAAGGTGCGTGGGCCGCCAGGCCCTGTGCGCGGGAGCACCACCAGTTCCCGCGAGCCACACAGCAAGATGATGACATAATAAGAGAGTGACACAAGGGAGAGGCAAGATGAGACGCACCGAAAAACCAGCAACTAAGGTTGCGCGGGCAGGATGCCTCTCTCCTACATCAGAGATTCCAAGGATTGAATCCCAGTGAAGACAGGAGGAGAAGGATGAGAAGAGAGGGCAGAAAATGGACACAGAGTTGCCCAGCGAATGGACACAGAAACAGCAAAAACGGGGGGGAGGGGGAAGGGGTGTAAAAATGGATAAAAGTAAATAAATAAATAAATCCTTAAAAAAGAAAAAAAAAAAAATAACAACATATCAAAAGGATTATACACCATGACCAAGTGGGTTTCATCCCGGGTATGCAAGGATGGTTCAATATAAGAAAATCAATCGATGTAATACACCAAATAAACAGATTGAAAGAAAAAAAATCACATGATCTTCTCTATAGATGCAGAAAAAGTATTCGACAAAATAAAGCACTCTTTCCCCATAAAAACACTACAAAAGATAGGAATAGACAGAAACTTTCTGAATATGATAAAGGGTATATATGAATAACCCAAAGCTAACATCGTTTTCAACGGTGAAATCCTAAAAGCCTTCCCTCTGAGATCAGGAACTAGACAAGGATGCCCACTATCACCACTCCTATTTAACATTGTCTTAGTAGTACTTGCGCGAGCACCGAGACAAGAAAAGGACATAAAAGGCATCCAGATTGGAAAAGAAGAAGTAAAAATTTCATTATTTGCAGGTGACATGATCCTATACATAGAAAGCCCTGAGAAATCTACAACAAGGCTTCTAGAACTTATAAAGGAGTTCAGTAATGTTGCAGGCTATAAGATCAACACTCAAAAATCAGTAGCATATCTGTACACCAATTACGAGCAAACTGAGGAGGAAATCAGGAAAAAAATACCATTTACAATAGTAACTAAAAGAATCAAATACCTAGGAATAAATTTAACTAAAGATGTAAAGGACTTATATACAGAAATCTACACAACATTGTTAAAGGAAATCAAAGAAGACTTAAATAAATGGAAAAATATTCCCTGTTCATGGATAGGAAGACTAAACATTATCAAGATGTCTATCCTACCCAAACTAATCTACAGATTTAATGCAATCCCAATAAAAGTCAATACTGTATTTTTTAAGGAACTGGAAAAACTAACCACAAAATATATTTGGAAAGGTAAGGCCCCGAATTGCCAAAGACATATTGAAAAAGAAAAATGAAGTTGGAGGTATCACAGTAACTGACTTTAAAACATACTACAAAGCTACAGTGATCAAAACTGCATGGTATTGGCACAGGATAGACCTACTGACCAATGGAACCGAATTGAGAGCTCTGATATAGATCCTCGCATATATAGTTATCTGATATTTGACAAGGTCATGAAGCAAACTCAGTTGGGAGAGAATGGCCTCTTTAACAAGTGGTGCTTGGAGAACTGGATATCCATATCCAAAAGAATGAGAGAAGAATACCATCTCACACCTTATACAAAAATGAACTCAAGATGTATCAAAGATCTAAATATAAAAGCCAAAACCATAAAGACCTTGGAAGGTAATGTAGGGAAGCATCTACAGGACCTTGTAATAGGAAATGGTTTCATGAACTTCACAGCCAAAGCGCGAGCAGCAAGAGAAAAAATAGATAAATTGGATCTCATTAAAATTAAAAACTTCTGCACCTCAAAGGATATTATTAAGAAAATAAAAAGGCAGCCTACCCAATGGGAGAAAATATTTGGCAACCATATATCTGATAGGAGCCTAATATCCTGCATATATAAAGAAATCCTACACCTTGAAAATAAAAAGAAAAACAACCCATTTAAAAAATGGGCAAGTGACCTGAAAAGACACTTCTCCAAGGAAGAAATACAAATGGCTAAAAAGCACATGAAAAAATGCTCAACATCGCTTGCTATCAGGGAAATGCAAATCAAAACTACAATGAGAGACCATCTTACACCCATCAGAATGGCAGCTATTAAAAAAACAGCAGACACTAAGTGTTGGAGAGGATGTGGAGGAATAGGAACCCTCATCCACTGCTGGTGGGACTGTGGTATATCCAGCCACTGTGGAGGACAGTTTGGCGGTTCCTCAGAAAACTAACAATAGATCTTCCATATGATCCAGCAATTCCACTGCTGGGTATATACCCAGAAGAACTGAAAGCAAAGACACAAACAGATATATGCACACCAATGTTCATAGTGGCTTTGCTCACCATTGCCAAAAGTTGGAATCAGCCCCAGTGCCCATCAACAGATGAATGGATATGCAAAATGTGGTACATACATACAATGGAATATTACTCAGCTGTAAGAAGGAATAAAGTGCTAACACATGGAATAACGTGGATGAATCTTAAGACCTTATGTTGAGTAAAGCAAGCCAGGCACTGAAGGATGAACAGTATATGACCTCACTGATTTGAACTGAGGAAAGTGAGCAGTCTCTGAGAACCATTGTCTGAAAGATAGGTTAACAAGGGAGAGAAAGAGAAGAGCAGGCTTTGAGCCATCACCCATATCAATATAATTTATGGTGAATGGATAGAGTATAGCTGCATATTGAAGGATAGGACAGATGGGTAGTGATATTACTGGTTTGGTGGTGCAGTGTTGACAGGTGGGTAGATTAGGAAGGGCAGGTTCAAATACCCAGGGCATGTAACTATGAATCTTGACATTCCATGAGTCAAGACAGGGGAGTGTCATATGCCCCAGGGGGGTGGAAAGGAAGGAACAGTTAAGATCTAATGGGGTATTTAGTGGTCATGGGAAAGGTTTTTCATTACCTTACAGTAATGGACACAGGACATGGTAAATATCATCAAAACTTATTAAACTGTATTGTCTAAATTGTAAACTATACTGTAAATCATTGACAATATTTAGTTGCTATATTTTGCTATCTGTGTAACAGTTATAACAAGGCTAACATTCAAAAAAAAAGGCGGGGTTTAATATGGGGTGGGGAAGGGGGGCAGTGGTTTGGTCTGGGAGTCTCTGGTATTCTGTGTGTGACTTTGCTGTGACCTAAAACTTCTTTGAAAATTAAGTGAAAATTTGGGAGACAATGGGGATTGAGAGGGGGAAGGTGTCACAGCACACCGGACATCCGATAACACAGTGATAAAAGGATATATTTTAAAGGCATTTCTTTTGCTTTTTTCCCCATTTTTTTCAATGTCCCAATCCACTAATTACATTTTGTTTTGTTTTGTTTTTTGTTTGATTGTTTGTTTGTTTGTTTTTTCCTGAGTTTCTTTATGTTTGTCTCTTGCATGTAAGCTTATCATTTTTGTTTCTTTTTCCTATTAAATGTATTTGATTATTTTATGGACTAAATGTTCATGGAAGATTTAGATCACAGAAGGTTTACAATGGGTACTGCAGGGGATTATTGGTGTGGGGTGTCTGGGAGTGGGGATTCATGTGAGTAAGTTCATCCGAATATATATGAAAGATATACAAAATTGTTCAAAAGATCAAAGGATGGGGCATGGTCACAGTGGGTGGACAATCACACAATAAATGAGGGAATCTGAATTCCCAGCCTGGAGAGCTCTGCTACATTCTCCAAGGGAGCAGCAACAGTCGCCTGAGTGCAGGGACAGTGTCTGGCAGAAGAGGATGGCCCACTGCTGAGTTCTTGTTATTGATGACTAGCCTTATGAGTCCTCGTTCTTGTAATTGAAACTTAGCCTACTGTTATGGGGTGCCTAAGGGTTGCCACCTGAGAGCCTCCTTGTTGCTCAAATGTGGCCTTTCTCTAAGCCAAACTCAGCATATGAATGCATTACCTTCCCCCCAACATGGGACATGACTCCTGGGGATGAGCCTCCCTGGCAACGAGGGATTAATACCAAGTGCCAACTGACAACACAACTGGAAAAAGACCTTGAATAAAAGGGGGAAAAGGTAAAGACAAATGAGTTCAAGTGGCTAAGATACTTCAAAAAGAGTCGGGAGGTCATCCCAGAGGTAACGCTTACGCACACCTCAGTAGGAGCTCACAGAACATCAAAGTGCATATCACCCCACACAGAGGGGCTCCTGAGGGCTCTGGAGACACCCAGGTCCTATATAAGGGGGGGATAGCCCCAGAGACTGATGCCTTATCAGTGGGCTCTACTTTGGAATCTGTGCTCCTGAGAATGACAGAATTGGAGGTAAGTCCTCCCTGCACATGGTTCATCAGTCCCTTCTATTCAAACCTATATGTGATGCTGGAGTTTTTAGGTATACTTCCAGAGACTGGAGCCTCTGGCCTACCTATGTGCCAGGTGTGCGTGGAATCTCGGTGGAGCTGCAACTCCTACCCTACAGCTTAATGGACTCATCCAAGTCACCTGGCGAGGAGACAATGATGGGCAACGGCCACCCCAGGGAATGGAGAGGACCTGCATCTGCAGGCAGAATCATCCCACCCACCATATCCATGGGATATAAGCCCTCTCTCACCTGGAGGTTGAGTGGACACCACCATCCCAGTCCCCTCAGGATTGGGGGAAGAACTATGAACTAGAGTGGACTTGATGGTATTCTGTTGTACACATATGGTGATTCTAGCAATGGAAGAAATTATAACAGTGAGGTGGAGCCAGGGCCACTGGACACTTTCGGGACAGGGAGGGGATGTGCAGTTGAAATACAGGGGCTTTTTCGGGATTTGATGTTGTCCTAAATGCCGTTGTGGCAACGGATGTAGGCCATTTTAAATCAGCACACACCATTCAGAACTGTGTGGGAGAGTGTGGTCTACGATGTGAACTGTGATCTACGGTTGATGGCAAGGCCCCAGGCTGTGTAAGTCCATTGAGGGTGATGGGCCACACTTGTGGGAGATGTTTGTGTAGGATGTGGTAGGAGGTGTGGGAGGTGGGGAATATGGGAATCCCGGTAGGTTCCATGTAATATTTTAGGAAATCTAAGCACCTCTTAAAATATTATATATTTTATATATATAACATTTTTGTAAGCAAATGCACATATATGCATATATATTTATATATCTTTTTACAAATATTGGTATGAATTGTGAAAATTTTGATTTTTACCCACAATAAAAAATAAATAAATTAAAAAAAAAAAAGAAATCTAAATAAATGCAATAATGAAGTAATTACCAATTCTGGGAAAAATAAAAGCTACTCAAGTAAAGAAAATGTAACTATAGTTCCTTTTGTGGCTCAGTTTGAATAATATTTAGATATTCAATAGTCATGTACATGCAATATTTAAATAAAAATTGTGATATATCTATATTGGGAAATGAAGGGATGTGTATGGGTATGTAAATGAAAAAGAGTGAGTTAATTTGGGGGCAGATTATCAGTATGTGTTGGAGAGTAAAATCTTCATCTTCCATAATAGGAAAACTGTAGATGTAGTTCCAAATTTAAACATTAAGAAAAGTAGTAAAATGTATTAATTTAAAACCTTATTGAGATAAGGTAAAGACTTATCTCAATAGCTAAAAGATAAAAGTTGTTTTTGTGGAGTGGGACTTGGTGTTGTGCCCTAGATAGATCAAGGGATTATTATTTTCATGATAAGTCCTTCTAGCTACAATCTGACTTATTACACTATGCAAGTGTATTACTTTAATTCAAATAAAAATTTAATTAAAAAATGAGTGAAGGGACAATTTCAAACTTTTTGAGGAGAATAGCTATAAGGGGTGTATTAGTCCACCAAAGGGGTGCTGATGCAAAATACCAATAATTGGTTGGTTTTCATAAAGGGTATTTATTTGGGGTAGAGGCTTACAGCTACCAGGCCACAAAGCATAAGTTACTTCCCTCACCAAAGTTTGTTTCCACGTGTTGGAGCATGACAGCTGCCCACGTTTGCCAGAGTTCAGGTTTCTTGGTTTCCTCTCTTCCTGGGGCTCCATTGCTCTCTGGGTTCAGCTCCTCTGTTTCCTCCTAAAGGTCAGCTGTAGACTATGAGGCTTCCTAGGCTTTGCCTCTCTCCACACTGGCAGCTGTGAACCATCAGGCAAACAGCTTGTCTCTTTTCCCGGAACCTTCTCTCCTTCCTCACAACCAAGGTCCTCTGTGTGCTTACTCCCCTGGGCTCCAGCATTAACACTCAGCATCAGAACTCCAACTCATAACTCCAAATCTGTCCTTTGCCATGTCTTTTATATTTGAGACCCCACCCACCAAGGGGCAGAGCTCAACACCCTACTGGGGCCCAATCAAATCTCTAATCATAACTTAACCATGCCCAGATGAACAGACCAGTTTACAAGTATAATCCAATATCTATTTTTGGAATACATAACTATATCAAACTGCCAAACCGCTACAAGGGGTAAGAAGGAAAATGAAAATACAAAATTAAAAACAAATGCTTTATTTTGATTTAAACATTTAAAATGGCCTCAGTCTATGTTCCCAATTATATCTACCACAGCTTAAAAAATGTACCCTAATATTCAACCAAACTAAGCCATTTTCTGTACCCAAAGATGTCTCTCAATCTCCAGCATAATATCACTTCTCCAGCACCATTTGTCAAAATTCTAGCAATCCCTCAAGACCTATCTCAAATGCTGTTTCATTTTTTTCCTCCCATCCCCATCAAATCTTTTCATCTTAAACCCCCCACAGAACTTTGCATCTCCCTTACTGCATTTACTTTAACCTGACCCCCATATTCTTTTGTCCATTTATTTCATTCTAAGTTGCTTAAAACTTGAGTCGGTATTATTCATTTTTGCATCACTTGTGTTAACTAACAAAGCACTTTAAAAACAATAGTGGGGGAGCGGATGTGGCTCAAGAAATTGGGTGTCTGCCTCCCACATGGGAGGTCCTGGGTTCAGTTCCCAATGCCTCCTAACGAAGCCAAGCAGACAGAGAAGGGAGCCATCTTGGGGGGTGGGGAGGAGGGAATAAAAAAAACTGTGAAGATAGGAATAAAAAAAAAAAAAAAACAGTAGTCACCTCATGGCTGTGGAGAATTAATTTGAAATTTGACACTCAATCTTTCACTGTTTTTAAAAGAAGTGTAACTACATTGCCATTATCTTTTTCTTTATTTTCAAAGAAGCTTTAGATTATATAAATGTTACATCAAAAATAAAGAGGGATTCCTATATATTCAACCTCCCCCTCCCACACTTTCTCCCATTAACAACATCTTTCATTAATGTGGTACATTTGTTACAAATGATGAACACTTTTAGAAGCATTGCTACTACACATGGTCTATAGTTTACATTGTGGTTTACACTTTGCACTGCACAATTTTATAGGTTTTGCAAAGTATATAATGGCCTGTATCCGTCATTGCAATATCATGCAGAACAATTCCCAATGTCCCCCAAATGCCCCATGTTACACCTACTTTTCCCTCTTCCTGTCCTCAGAACCTCTGTTGGCTACTGTCTTTATATCACTGTTACATGTTCTTCCGTTACTAGACTAATAATAAGTCTCTTTTGGTCCATAATTGCATCCCTCCCTTATGTTTGTTCATTCCTCAATCTTGAAAATTTTGGGGATGGTGATGCCCACTCTGCTTCTGATTGAGAGGAGTCTTAGCTCTCATGGGGCAGGTGGATGGAACTGTCTTGCTTGCATTTGTAGATACTCTGTGGTTTTTTGGGTTGGGCATTGTCCATCATAATCCTTTTCTTTTTTTAAGATTTATTTTATTTATTCATTCCTCCCCTTATTGTTTTTGCACTTGCTGTCTTGCTCTCTGTGTCCATTCGCTGTGTGCTTGAATTCTCTTCTCATCTTCTCTTTAGGAGGCACCGGGAACCTATCCTAGGACCTCCAATGTGGAAGAGAGGCACTCAATCACTTGAACCACCTCAGCACCCTGGTTTGTTGTGTCTCTCATTGTCTTTTCTCTTTGTCTCTTTTGGCTGAGCCAGCTTTTTGCACAGGTCAGCTCTCTGCACGGGCCAGCACGCTGCACAGGCCAGCTAGCTTTCACCAGGAGGCCCCGGGAAACGAACCTGGGACCTCCCATACAGTAGACGAGAGCCCAATCACTTGAGCCATGTCTGCTTCCCTAACATCATCCTTTTGTTAGATATCCTGGGAGAGTCCAATGAACTGGAGAGTAGGTGTTGCAACTCTGCTGAGATTCAGGGCTCAACTGCATATGAACAGCCCAAAGATTTAAATCTCTGAGACCTATTTTTTAATGGATATAGTGTTAATTATAGGTTCAAATAAAAGTGCAGAAGGACCATATGTAGGGAAATATAAATGATAAATTGGAGAGATAAGTTTTCATATATTCCAAGGAAAGGTACACCAACAGGGTGTCAATTTCCTGGAGTTGTCTGCCCTGCCTATAGTACCTAGATGTCTCTAGAACCAACAGGAGCACCTCTGCTTGAGGCACTGTTTACTGTGGCAGTCAGTGAGATCTCCTGAGATGTGCATAAGAGTAACCTCTGGAATGACTTCCTGACTCACTTTGAAATCTCTTATCCATAAAAATTAATTTGCATATAATATTTCCCCCTTTTGGTAAAGGTCTTTTCCAAATGCATCATTAGCTGGTGCTTGGTAATAATCCCTTGGTGCCAGGGAGTCCCATCCCTGGGAGTCATGTCCCGGGAAGGCAGTGAGCTTGTCTGTTGAGTTAGGCTCAGAGAGAGTACATTGCCATTATTTTTATCATTAGTTAAATTATTAATGCTACATTACTACTAACACCCATTTAAATAGCTCATGTAATTTTGTTAAGAGAGATGAAATAAAACCAAGAACTAGGCTTTTCATTAGAATATTATATCTTATATTTCTTTTCATCAGAGCTATGGAGGAAAATGTTTTTCCCCCAAATGATATTTTTATTTTTTTATATTTTTAAAGTAAACATTATTTCAACTTCAGAAAATAAAATAGATAAAAAGCAGCTTAACAAATTATGGAAGCATTACTTTAACATATTCTGTCCAGGCACATTTATCTCTTTTAATCCTAAAATCAAACCCAACTGTTCCCCCACTGTTCAGAAAGATACATAATGAACACAGATTGGTTAAATTGGTTAAACATGACTAAGGTCACCTTGTTAATGAAGATAATGAAGAAAAACATGCTTAAACATATTCATATCTCATAAAACTAAACTCGATATTCCTTTTTTAGCTTTAGCATTGATATAGTAACTTTTTTGCCTTTGCTACAAAAATATTACAATATTACTGTTAACTATAGTCTATAGGTTACATTAGTTGTATTTTTCCCATGTATCATCATATTCTTAACACTTGTAGTAAAAGAATATTCTTGTATTTATATTATTAACCACAATCCTCATCTACCACCAAAATCACTGTTATACAGTGCCTAGATTATCCTCTGACTGTCTTAAAATTAACATTAACAAATGATATTTTTGAAAGAACAAATAATTAAAGTGCAACCATTATGTAAGTAGAAAGTATTTTCAATACAGGCATTTCAGTAGCATATAAGTAGGAATGTTGGATTGTTGGCATTTAATCTCCAATATTCTATTTTGCAACAACACCAATAACCTATTGATTATTTGTTAACACCAACAATTAAATAATAATTTGCTAGATTTTCTGCTAAAATCATCACTATAAACAGCAACAATTTGATGTTCTCTTGTAAGTATCAAGCAACAATTGCCATTTAATCCACATTGATTTGGAGCCTCTATTTTCAAAGACCTATAGATGTGTGTTAGAACAATATATGACAGGGAAGCGGCTGTGGCTCAATCAGTAGGGCTCCCGTTTACCATATGGGAGGCCTCGGGTTCGGTTCCCCGGGCCTCCTGGTGAAGGCAAGCCTGCCCGCAAGGCGTGGTTAGCTGACCCAGTGAGCACAAGCAGCAGGGGGGGGATAAATGAATAAATAAATAAAATCTTAAAAAAAAAAAAAAAAAAAGAACAATATATGACAAAGATATTATAAAATTCAAATTAATCAATGTCTATAAAATTATAACAATTCATTATTAGAATTAAAGCAGAACTTTAAGCCATTGAATTTTTTTAACATATCAATTTTATTGATACATATTAATAAAGCATAAATCCATCCAAAGTATAGAATGGTATTCAGTGTATTCACATAATTGTGTATACATCACTTCAATCATTATTAGAGCATTTTCAGTATTCCAATATTAATAATAAACAAAAAACAAACAAAAAACTCAACACATCTCAATTTTTCTATGCTAACATAGCTGCTATTCTGTTTTAATCTCTCTAGTTTATTTGTATTTATATTTTGTAAAAAACAATCTTATATATGCAATATCATTTATATTTGTATTTTACATGAGGTTTCACTGTTATACAGCCCATGATACATTTTTTCGCTTTCCTTCTAGCAATATACATGACCTTAGACTTACCCTTTCAACCACTGTCATACCCATATAATAGCTCTACTAGTTACAAACACTATGATGTGTTTTCACCATTTCTATTCATGGAAAAAAAATTTCACTTGTTTTAGAAATGCAAAAGTATGCATAGCCTTTATATTTAATATCTTATATAATTCCAAAGAAACAACAGAAACAGAAAATTGAAATACAATATGCTAAACATTTACGTGTTTGTTTGTTTTTTTCACATACGTAGATATTATGCTTCACAAAAACTCTTTGAAGTAGATACTAATATTACTATTTCTATTTTACAGTTGAGGAAACTGGAGCACAGACAAATTAAGTAACTTCCCTATGGTCACACAGCTACAAAGTGCAATACCCGGATTGGAATCCAGGTTTCAGAATTCATGATCTAACTGCTCTATTAAATAGTTCTTCTCTTTACCATTCTTTAGTAATCAGAGGCATAAAGATGTTTAGTAAGTGTTAGAGTGAGAATTTGAAATCAAGTCTGTTCTGTTTGATGCCTTATGCCACAGAGCTAATGGTGAAAAAATTATTATTTTAAACATTGAATTAATAAAAAATAGTAATTTTCTATTTTAAAAAACATTGGGTATATGCTTTAGTTATTTATATGTTTTGTCCCTTGTTACACCTTTCTGTATCTATCAAGAGAAGATTTGAAGAACTTAAATATATTAAGTCTTTTTAAGTCTCTCATAAATTGGAGGTTAACATATTCTCAAACACTGACTTGCTAATATTTTTGCATGTGTATAAAGTATGTTTTTATAACAAATATCCACAATTCCCTTTTAAAAATACCTTGATTTTTTTAAATTGAATTTTATTTACTATTCTGTTTGGTGTGACATGTTTTGCTGTCCAAGTAGGCAGTTGCCATGTGCAACTTCAATGGATTCTTTCTGAGGCCCCAAAATAAACCAAATTATACAGCAAACAGGGATATCACTAAAGTCTATGTAAATAAAGATATAAAGAATTAAATGCAACCTGTCATTTGCCTTGTGACTATTGAAAGCAAAACCATTTATGTTGTTCCAAATAAAACTCCTGAGGGTCACAATTTTTTCTAAGAGGGTGGTAACTAAGAATGAGCACTTTTTAACATGGAGAGAAAAGGTCTTTTGAAGACCTGGTCAGGTCTAGTCCCTATGATCCCTCTTTGCTTTACGATATCCCAGACCTGTTCAGAAAGATTACAGAACTTTCTTTCATCAACCCATACACCACTGAGAGCAACTTCAAAGCAAATTGTCACAACAGTGTGCAGTAGTCTGTAAATATATTTAGCATAATATGGAAACTGTTCAGTTTGTGGTTTAAAAATATGCTTTCAAACAGGGAAGGTCAAAGGCATAGCATCTCAAAGGCTTTTTGTTCTTTATTTTTACTGATCATACCATCATTTCTCAAGGAAAAAGTTTTGCGAGTTTTGGAGTTTCCTTCTGCGACTTTATTCTCATGTCCCCAAACTTCCAACTGACCATCCAAGCCTTTCAAAAATCCTTCTTTATCATCTCATGTCATGATTTGTGCAATAATCTCTTAGCTTTCTGATCTCAAGTTTTTCTTCTCTCCACTTCATTCTATATAACAATAATAAATTAATCTTCTGAAATCTGCAATTTATATAGTGTAGTGCCCTTATGCATAAAACCTTCAAGTGCTCCCCAATATCCAGAGAAAAATCCAAATTTAGTATCCTGAGGAGAGAAATCATCCTGCTCACCTAAAAATAACCTTCTATTCTAGTCTGCCTTCACATACACAAATATCAAACCTTGATTACTTGTCTACTGATTTAAATCCCATTACTTTTTCCAGGATCACTTCAAGCACCAGCCTTTACTGATGTGTTTCTTCCCTCTTGCCTGGGAGTGCTAGGCATTTGGGAATTTTTTCACCCTCTGACTTCATACAGGTTATTCCATGTACTGCTCACTTATTTGGCACCTAGGAAATGTTGCTTTCTATTTTTCATTTTATTTTTATGTTTACATTTGAATATCTCAATAGATTAACATCACCAGATGTTCCATATCGTATATGTAGTTATATTGCTAGCACAATTCCCCCAGGTGGAGTTAATAAATGAGAATTTAATAATTTTAATGATGATAATTGGCCTTGAATTAATCTGTTTGTTATGCATGTTTCTAAAGATCTTTAAGCAAGAGCTGAAAACCCTATATTAAGAAAGCTTTAGGTGAACACCCTATTATTTAGGAGACAGAACTCAAAAATATCTAACATCCATATTGTATCTAATATGCTGTAATTCTAAATACTTTAGAAAGGCTAAAAAGTGATTAATCTAATCTTCATGAATGTAATACAATTTGTACTACATTATTCATTCAATTAAAAAAAATGTTTTGTATTAGTTAGGTCCTCTCAGAGAAACACCTCTGACAGGATACACAGATATGAGCTATATGCACACTATAACTAAATTAACAACAATAAATACCATATTGTAAAAAGTTTAATATAAAGAAGGGAAAAAAAGTTTTATACATTCTTTGAAATCTCATAATTTACTATAACACTGAGATTTTCTAGAAATTGTATATTTGTTTTAAAATTTTCTTTTATTTTTTTATCATCAATATCCAATAATATATGAATTTGATGTAGAAAGTCCTCCCCATCTAAATGAGATTTCTAACTTCATCTTTATATTCCCAGCTTGACCCATTATATCTAAATACTTTACTTACCAAAGCCACACAAAAATTTATTGACACAACCTAAAATCTTGCATTTTCTCTTGTTCATAGATAAAATACCACAATGTCATTGGCATGGTTTGAAGCTGTATGTGCCCCAGAAAAAGCATGTTTGTAAATTTAATCCATTCCTGTGGGTATGAACCCATTGTAAGTAGGACTTTTTGATAATATTATTTCAGTTAAGTTGTGGCACACCTCAATCAGGATGAGACTCAACCGTATTACTGGACTCTTCTATAAACAGAATGAGTTCAGAAATGAGAGAGAAAGCCCTCGAAGCAAGAAGCTGAAATCAGCAAAACCAGAAGAAAGAAGAGAGACCAGCAGATGCCATCATGCACCTTGTCATGTGAAGAGGGAACCAAGGATTGCTGACAGCTAGTTTTCAGGAAGAAAGCATTTCCTTGATTATGCCTTGTTGTGGACATTTTCATGGCCTCAAAACCCTGAGCAAATAAATTCCCACTGTTTAAGTCAACTCATAATATGATATTTGCTTAAGCAGCCTAGGTAACTGAAATAGTCATTATTTTTATTACATTAAATTTTATATCATGAAAATAAATTTTAAGTCACTTAAATAAAATATGAAGTAGTCTATAAAAAGCCCAATGTTTTAATTTGGTGATTATATGGGAGATATCTTTTCTGCCATGCTTCCTCAAATGGCCTGCTTTCTTATGAATATACACTAATAGTTAAATGATGCTTATAAATGTGAAATAATATTGAAATCAATTACCATCATTTATAGCATATAACTGATTAGAAGTGTTTTGTTTAATTTTGTTATGTTTGATTTATCATTTGAAATGTAAAATTAATTACTTTCAAAAGCAAAAGTTACATAAAAATAATAGATATTCTCAAGCTAAACTAATGAAATATATTTAATTCCTGTTTTAGAGGCCAATAATTGAAACGTGAAAGGAGAGGAAGTAGATCTGTCTTGTTAAGAGCTAATTCCTTGAACTTAGCAGGTACTAAATAAATATTTATTAGATGAAATATAAAGGAAAAAAGGGAGAGAATAAAGAGAAAAAGAAAAGGAAAAATTAAAAAGAGAAAAGATGGAAGAAGAAGTGAAAGAAAAGAAGGAAGAAAAGGAAAAAAGATATTGATTAAGTAGTGTAATGAAAACTGCTGAAACAGATAAATTGAAATTTTTCATTGGCATCCACAATAGGAGTTTATTTTTCTTTCATGTAAAGACCCAAACAGATGTCTCTGATCATCAAGAGGCCCTGTTCCTGGATGTGATTCAAGAACCCAGGCATTTTTCGTCTTGCCCTGCCATTCTAGCAAGTGGGTTCTGTGGGGAACAGCATGCCCAATGTTTATATGATACAATCCTAGAAGTAGTACACATCACTTTGAGCATGTTCCAGCAAGTTCTGTGAACAGCTATCCAGTTTCTGCCATAGGAAAAAAATGGAAGGAAAGAAGTAAAAGAAAGAGGATGGAAAGAAAGAAGCTAACTCACACAATGACACATAGCTAATAGGTAACAGATATAATTTCAAGCCATACATTTTTGGATTTGCATCCTAAACAAAAGATTATTTCCATTGTAACTTGCTTCTCTTGAAAGCATCAGAATCAGAATGAGATATAAGTAGGCTGAAAAAAAATAGAATGAGATTGGTAGCATTCCTTCCTGTTGAATTTTTTGGAAGCATTTAAGCAAGATTGGTATTAGATTTGTTTTAAATGATTGGTAGAATTCACCTGTGAAGCCATCTGCTCCTGGACTTTTAATTTTCAGGAGGTTTTTGATGACTGACTCAATTTTTTTATTTGCAATTGGTTTGTTGAGGTCTTCTATTTCTTCTAGGGTCAGTGTGGTTTGTTCCTGTTTTAACAGAAATTTGTCCATTTCATTATCGTTGTCTAGTTTGTTGACATACAGTTGTTCATAGTATCCTTATACGATCTCTTTTATTTCTTCTAGGGTAGTGGTAATGTCACTCTTCTTATTTTATTTATTTACATCTTCTGTCTATTTTTCTTTGTTAAGTTAGGTAAGGGTTGATCAATTTTGTTGCTCTCAAAGAATCAACTTTTAGTTCTGTTGATTTTCTCACTTGTTTTTTTTTAATCCATTTCATTTATTTCTGCTCTAATCTTTATTATTTCTTTCTTTCTGCTTGCTTTGAGATTGGTTTGCTATTCTTTTTCTAATTCCTCCAGATGTCCAGTTAGGTCTTTGCTTTTAGTTCTTCTTTTTTTTTTAGATTTTATTTATTTATTCATCTATCCACCCCCCCTTGCTGCTTGTGCTCGCTGGGTCAGCTAACCACGCATGCGGGCGGGCTTGCCTTCACTAGGAGGCCCCGGGAACCGAACCCGGGGCCTCCCATATGGTAAATGGGAGCCCTACTGATTGAGCCACAGCTGCTTCCCTTAGTTCTTCTTTTTTAATATAAGCATTGAGCATTATAAATTTCCCTCTCAGCACTGCCTTTGCTGTATCCCATAAGTTCTGCTATGTTGAATTCTAGTTTTCATTTTTCTGGAGGTATTTAGGATTTCTTTTGTAATTTCTTCTTTAAATCACTGAATGTGTAAGGGTGTATTGTTTAATTTCCATATATTTGTGAATTTTTCCTTTTTTCCACCTGTTATTAATTTCCAATTTAATTTTATTATGATCGGAGTAAGCATTTTATATAATTTCAGGGTTTTTAAATTTATTAAGATCTGACGTATTCCAACATATGGTCTATCCTGGAAAAAGATACATAAGCACTTGAGAATAATGTATATTCTTCTCTTTTGGGGTATAATGCTCTATAAATGCCTATCAGAACTAGCTCATTTGTCATGGTATTTCAAGGTCTTGTTTCCTTCTTTATCTTCTGTCCACATGTTCTATCTAATGCTGAAATTGGAGTGTTGAAGTCTCCAACTATTATTGTAGAAACGTTTATTTCTCCCTTCAGTGTTGCCAGTGTGTGACTCATGTAGTTTTGGGTACCTATGTTAGGTGCATAAATATTTACTATTGTTATTTCTTCTTGGTGAATTGTCCCTTTTATTAATATATAGTAACTTATATCATCTCTTAAAATTTAAAACCTATTTTTATCTGATATTAGTATCACTACACCTGCTCTTTTCTGAATTCTATTAGTGTGGAATATCTTTTTCCAACATTTCACTTTCATCCTTATTATATCCCAGCATCTAAGTTGAGTCTCCTGTAGACAACAAATATATGGTTCATGTTTGTTTGTTTTTTTTATCCATTCTATCAGTCTATGTCTTTTTATTGGGAAGTTTAATCTATTAACATTCAGTGTTATTATTATATAGGTTTTACTTACTTTGTCCATTTTATCCCTTGGCTTTCTGCTGCCCTATCTTACTATTGTCTGTCTTTTAACCCTTTCAATTTCTCTTACTTATGTTCTTCATTTCTGCACTCTTCTCCAGGGCTCTCTCCCTTGACTTTTCCTAACAGGATGTAACACACCTTTTAATATCTCTTGTACATTCAGACTCTTGGTAGCATACTCTCAGTTTTTGTTTGTCTGCAAAGACTTTAAACTCGGCTTCATTTCTGAAGGATAGCTTTACCAGATAAAGAATTCTTGACTGGAATTTTACTCTTTCAGTACCTTAAATATATCACACCATTGCCTTCTCGCCTCCATGGTTTCTCAAGAGAGATCAGCATTTAGCCATATTAAGGCTCTCTTGTAAGTAATACATTGCTTTTCTCTTGCTGCTCTTAAAATCCTCCCTTTATTTTTAGCCTTTGACAATATGAATAATAGATGTCTCAGAGTAGGTCTATTAGGATTTATTCTGTTTGGGGTGTTTTCCTTCTTGAATACTGGTACTAATGTCTTTCATAGGGATGGAAAATATTTCCTTAAATATTCTTTCTATTTGTTTTCCAAACTCTTCTCCTTCTGGAACACTTATAAAGCATATGTTTGTGTGTTTCATGTTATCATTCAGTTCCCTGAGACAGTATTGAATTTTTTGCATTCTTTCTCTGTTTCTTCTCCTATCTTTGAATTTTCAAATATCCTGTGTATTAGTCAGCCAAAGGGGTGCTGATGCAAAATACCAGAAATCTGTTGGCTTTTATAAAAGGTTATTTATTTGGGGTAGAAGCTTACAGTTACCAGACCATAAAGCTTAAGTTACTTCCCTCACCAAGGTCTGCTGCCACATGTTGGAGGAAGATAGCTGCTGACATCTGCAAGGGTTCAGGCTTCCCCTTCTCCTTAAGGCTCCATGGTCCCAGCTTCTTCCAATACCAATCATAGGCTGGGATAAGTCTCATCTCTCTCCCTGGGCTCCTTTCTCCCTGGACTTAGCTGCTCTGCTCTTTCCAGAAGGCTAGCTGTAGACTATCAGGCTAACCGCTCATCTCTCTTCCTGGGGCCTCTGCCATGTCTAATGGAACCTTCTTTCCTTTCTCATTTAGCTGTTTCTTTGTGTGTTTACTTCCCAGGGCTCCAATATAAAAAACACTAACTTTCTCTCCTGCCATGTCATTTTCTCTGTGAGTCCCCACTACCAAGGGGGTGGGGACTCAACATCCTACTGATGTGGCCCAATCAAAGCTTTAATCACTAGTTTATCAAGTAAAAGTGAAACCTCTGAATCGAATCCAATATAATATGCCCAAAGGAACAGACTAGTTTACAAACATAATCCAATATCTATTTTTGGAATTCATAAACAATATCAAACTGCTATACTTTGTCTTCAAATTCACTTACTTCTTCTTCTAACATTTCACATCTGCTGATATATGCCTCTAAAGTATTTTTTATCTCATCCATTGTGTCTTTTATCCCATAAACTCTATTCCTTTTTTTGCAAGATTTCAAATTGTTTTTTTTTTTCATGCCCACACAATGTCACCTTAATATCCTTTACTGCTTTATTCATATTTTTCTTCATCTCCTCAAAATGATTAAGAAGATTTGTTTGACATCATTTATTAGTTCTCTTAAATCCTGAGTCTCATCTAGATTCTTGGTTTGTTCCTTGACTGGGCTATAACTTTCTATTTCTTAGTATGGGTTGTTATCTTTTTTGAATACCTAGGCATCTGCTTATGTTGATGATTTTGCTCTGTTGATCAATTTCCCTCTCTTGCATAGTGGTTTTATTTCACAGGACTTTTTTAATTTTTATTTTAAAAATCACCCTAACCCAAATCTAAATAAAGATATTATGAAAAAGAAAATTACAGATCAATTTCTTTAATGAATATGGAAGCAAAAATCCTCAACAAAGTAGATCCTAACCAAATCCAAAAACACATAAAAGACTTATACATCACAATCAAGTAGGCTTTATACTAGGTATACAAGTGTGGCTCAGCATAAGAAAATCAATCAGTGTAATACACCACATTAATAAATTGAGGAAGAAAAATCACATGACCATTTTAATTGATGAAGAAAAGACATTTGACAAAATATAACATCCTTTTTTGATAAAAACACTTCAAAAGATTAGAATTGAAGGAAACTGTCTCAATATGATAAAGTGCATATATGAAAACCCACAGCTAATATTGTATTTAATGGTGAAAGATGATGAAAAGCTTTTCCACTGATATTGGGAACAAGATAAGGAGGCCCATTTTTCCCACCATTATTAAATGTTCAGCTAGAAGTCCTAGCTAGAGCAATTAGGCAGGAGAAAGAAATAAAAGGCACCCAAATAGGAAAGGATGAAGTAAAACTTTCATTATTTGCTGATGATATGATCCTAAACTTAGAAAATCCTGAAAAATCTACAACAAAACTATTAGAATTTATATACTATTTCAGAAAAGTGGTGGGATACAAGATTAATACACAAAAATCAATAGCATTTCTATATACTACTAATGAGCAATTTGAGAAGGAAGTCAGAAAAAAATTCCATTTACAATAGCAACTAAAACAACCAAATACTTAGAAATAAATTTCTGTATTCAGACAACTATAAAGCATTGCTAAAAGAATCCAATGATAATCTAAATAAATGGAAGGATAGTCTGTGTTCATGGGTTGAAAGACTAAATATCATTCAAATGCCAATTCCACCCACATTGATTTACAGATTTAATGCAATCTTGATAAAAATTCCAATATCCTTCTTCGTAGAATTGGAAAAGACAACTATCAAATTTATCTGGAAGGGTAAGGGCCCCTAAATAGTACAAAATATTTTTAAAAAATAAGAACAATACAGACTTTCACATACAGATTTTAAAGCCTATTATCTAGTTCTAGCAGTTAAAAAAAAAAAATGAAGGAGCATGATACAGGCAAGATAGATTGACCAATGGAATTGAATCTAGAGTTTGAAAATAGACCCTTATATCTATAGTCAAGTGATTTTTGACAAGTGCGTCAAACCCACTCAGCTGGGTCAGAATAGCTTGTTTAATTAATGGTGCTGGGCAAACTGGATATCCATATCTAAAAGAAAGAAAAAGGACCCTTATCTCACATCTTACACAAAAATTAATTCAAAATGCATCAAAGACCTAAACATAAAAGCTACAACCATAAAACTCTTAGAAGAAAATGTAGGAAATCATTTTTAAGATCTTGTGGTTGGTGTTGTTTTTGGGCCTTACACCCAAAGCATGAGCAACAAAAGAAAAAATAGATAATGGGACTACCTCAAAAATAAATACTTTTGCTCTTCAAAAAACTTTGTCAAGAAAGTAAAAAGGTGGCCTACAGAATGGTAAAAAATCTTCAAACAACTGTGTAAATGATAATGGATTGATCTCCATGTTATAGAAATATAGCACAGAACTTAATGACAAAATGGCAAGAAACACCATTTAAAAATGGGAAGAGAATTGAACAGAATTTTTTCTGAAGTGGAAATAAAAATGGCTAAAAGACATTTGAAAGTATGTTCAACATCATTAGCTATTAGGGAAATTCAGATCAAAATTATAATGGGATCTCTTCTCACACCATTCAGAATGGCCATTATTAAAAGAACAAAAACTCCAAGTGCTGGAGAGGATGTGGAGAAATAGAATTACTCCTTTACTTTTGGTGGGACTGTAAAATGGTACAAACTCTGTGGAAGATGATCTGATGGTTCCTCAGGAAACAAAATATAGAACTTCCATAATGATCCAGTAGTCCTACTACGAGGAATATATCCAGATGAAGTGAAAGCAAGGACACAAACAGATATTTGCACACCAATGTTCAGAGCACCATTATTCATAATTGCTAAAAGATGGAAAGAATCTAAGTGTTTGTCAACCAATAAATGGATAAACAAGATGTTGTGTATTCATATGATGGGATATTATTCAGCTATAAGAAGAAATCAGTTGTGCAAGGACATAACAACATGGTGGAACCTCGAGGATATTATGTTAAGTGAAATAAGCCAGGCATAAAATGATGAATATTGTATGATCTCACTGATATGACTGAAATACAATGAGTAGACTTAGGGAGTTGGACTGTGAAGTGTAGGTTGGTGGGAGATGGAGTGTGGATTGAGTAGGGGGAGAAGATTTTGAATGTATGTAGAATGTTTAGTAGCGTCAAATGTAAATATGCGGTAATGGTTGGACTTGATTGTACCACATTATATTGAATGTAGCAAACACTGTTGACTTATGGATGTGATTGTGGCTGGAATGAGTGGTCTAGGAAGATTAATGTTAGTTGGAGGACAACTGGAGAATAATATTGAGAATATATAACAATGAATTTGGAAGTAGATAAGGATTGTGGTTAATAATTTAAATACAGGAATTTTCTTCACTACAAGGTGTTAAGAATGTGGGAAAATATAACCAATGTAATTTATGGACTATGGTTAAAAATGACATTATAATATTTTTGTAGCAAAAGTTAAGTTGTACTGTATTAATTCTAAAGGTAAAAAAAAGTATATGGGGTTTGGTATTGTGAAATATGAATATGATTAAGCATTTTTTCTGTTCTTCATTTTTTTCATTAATAAGGAGATGTTGACTATGTCATTTAACTAATCTGTGTTCATATGTGTATCTTTCTGAATACTAGAGGAATAATTGAGTAAGCAGTTGGAATTAGATGATATAAAAATGCATGAAAAAGAACATTTTAGGAGTAATGTTTCCATAAACTTGTTGAGCTGCCTTTTTCTGTTATTTTTGTGAATTCTAAATAAAGTTTTTAATGATAGTTTAAAATAAGGTAAAAATATAATTGATAACCACCAAATTGCTGATAAAAATATTAAATTTTCCATCTTTTGAATGAGCTAGTGAACATTATATTTTGCATTCAAAATTTATTACTGTAGGAGACTGTGGGAAGATGTCAGAGCAGGAAGCTCCAAGAAACAGTAACTCCACCAGACCAACTATTAAACAGGCAACTGACTGAATTAACTATTTCAAAAACTCAGGAGTCCGGTGAATGCTACACGGCATTCAGGGAAAAGTAGGAGGATGAAGCTGGTAAATTACAGTGGTTTCTGTTGCCCACCCCCCACTTTCGTGACAGGATAACAGTGCAGTCTGGCTTCTGGCATAGCTTTTTCAGTGACAGAAAGGGACATAAAACCCAATTTCTCAAGAGGGCATGGGTAATTGGATCACTTTTTTTTTGATTAGTGACTTTGGACTGCTGACAGCCTGGGCTCTGGGGACAGTCATTGTCCCAACCCACCCCAGAAAAAGGTGGTAGAGGAGACTTAAAGATACGCTTCCTCAGAGTTGTAGAAGAAAGTTGAAGAGCGGAATTTGCTTGGCAGAGGCCAGGTTGAGAAAGTGTAGCTTTGGGGAATCATGGGAAAAACTCCTGGTGTTTTACCTGGTACCTTCTCTTTTGTTGCCCAGGGCAGCTTGGAGATGGCTTGTGCTCCCTTTGTGGGTCCCTGGCCTTTCTTCTGGCTGAGAAAGACTGACTTGGGAAACTACTCTTCAGCAAGACCTCTCTCCCAGAATTTGTCATTCCTGAAAAAGCAACTTGAGACAACAAAAGCAGTGTAAATAACAATTGAGGTGGGTAGCCTGAAGCAAAGGTTTACCTGATCTAAGTTCTGCAATGGAAGACCTGGAGAAGGAGAAGGTCTGTTTTCTGGGAAGTAGAGAGGCATTCAAAGTTGTATAAACAGGGAAACTTCTAAATCCATAAACAAGCACAAGCCTAGGAAAAGATACAGACCCAGAAAAGACAGGAAGGATCCTGCCCTTTGTATTTGCCTTGGACTGACTTACTTGATAGGAGGGATGAAATCTGAAGGAGAGCACCAGGTTATGCAAAGCCAATTTGCAAAGATGATAAAAGATATTTCTTGTTTGTTTGTTGCTTAGGTTTGCTCGGTTTTCTTTTCTTTTTTTTTTTTTTTAAAGATTTTATTTATTTATTCATTTATCCCCCCCTTGCTGCTTGTGCTCGCTGGGTCAGCTAACCACGCCGTGCGGGCGGGCTTGCCTTCACCAGGAGGCCCCGGGAACCGAACCCGGGGCCTCCCATATGGTAAACGGGAGCCCTACTGATTGAGCCACAGCCGCTTCCCTGCTCGGTTTTCTTACTTACAGACACTTTAAAAAAAATTCTGTCATATTACCAGCTGGATATAAACTCAAGAAACAAACATCTCAGGGAATAAATCCCAGAATTAGTAAACATTTTAAAATATTAAAAAGTACAGTGTGCAGAAAAAAGGTTACAAGACAAACAAACAAGAAATAATGACGCATCCAAAGGTAATGAATAAAATTCTAGAAAACTTCAGTGAAGAAGACCAGACTGTGGACATACTGGACATAAACTCTTAAAAAAAAAAAAAAAAAAAAACACTTCAATATAATCAAGGATATGAAAGAAAATACAGAGAAAGAACCAAAGGATATCAGAGGGGGAAAAGAATGAACAATATGAGAATCTCAAAGAAGAAATAAAAATTTGAAAAACAACCAAACAGAACTAATGGAGTAGAAGACCACAATCACTGAAATGAAAACTTCCCAGGAGGATTTCTATAGCAGATTGGAGCTGGCAGGAGAATCAGTGAACTTGAAGACAAAACAATTGAACTGAGTCAGATGAAGGACCAGGAAGAAAAATAATTATAAAAAGTGAAAGTAGCTTAAGAGATTTCTGGGAAAATATCAAGCATAACAAATATACACATCATGGGAGTCCAAGAAAGAGAAGAAAGAGAGAAAAAGGACAGAAAGAATATCTTTTTAAATGACAGAAAACTTCCAAACTTAACAAAAGGTGTATAGATATACATCTAAGAAGACCAAAAAACACAAAACATAATAAACTTAAAGAAAAACATGCCCTGTCAGGACTGATCAAACTGTCAAAAGATGAGGAGGGAATCCTGAAAGCTGTAAAAGAAAAGCAATATGTTATTAAAAAAAAAAAAAAAAAAAAGGCATCCCAATTAGACTAAGTGCCAACTTCATATCAGAAATCATGAAGGCAAGAAGGCAGTGGATTAGAATACTTAAAATAATGAAAGAAAATAATTGCTATCAAAGAATTTTATATACAGCAGGGCTTTCTTTCAAAAATGAGGGAGAGATTAAGAAATTCCCAGGTAAACAAAAGCTGAGGGAGTTAATCACTACTAGAACTGCCCTACAAGCAGTGCTAAAAGGAATTCTTCAGAGGAGCAACAAATGACACCATAAAATGGTTCAAAGTGTCATAAAGAAATAAAGACTACTGATAAAAGTAGCCATTTGGGTAATTATAAGTGTAGGTACAATTGTATTGTACTTTTTTTTGTATGTAACTCAACTTCTTATCTCTCTCATGTGCTAAAATGCAAATGCATAAAAAGTTATGATAAATCTAAGATTTTTGGATATACAATAATAAAAATACAATTTGTAAAATGTGCAACAAATGTGGGGGACCAGAGAGGTATGAGAAGAGTATATTTGTATGCCACTGAAGTCAAATTGGTTTCAAACCAAATATGATTGTTATATATTTAGAATGTTAAATCTAACTTAATTGCAACAATGAAAATATATAAAAACAATATCCAGAGAGAAATGACAAGAGATGCAATACACTACAGTACAAAAAGTCAAATAAATATGAAAATAGGCATTAATGGAAGAATTAAGGGATATAAAAGCTTTAACTTACAAAGACTAAATAGCATAATTGCAGAAGAAAATTCTACATTATGAATAATGACCTTAAATGTAAATTATTAAACTTTCCAGGCAAAAGGCAGAGATTGGCAGAATGGTTTAAAAAGCGTGACCAAACTATATGCTTTTTACAAGAAACTCACATTAAACTCAAAGACATGAATAGATTTAAGCTGAGTGGATGGGAAAAAATACCATACAAGGAGTATTAAAAAAATTTTTTTAATTAAAATTAAAAAAGAAATACTGTTTATTAAGAACAAAGATGGGTCATTATATACTGATAAATTGCTCAATTTAACAAGAAGATATAACAATTATAAATATATATGCAACTAACAGCAGAGGCCCAAATATATGAAACAAATACTGACAGATTTGAGGGGAGAAACTGGTAGTTCTACATTAATAGTAGGACACCTTAATACACCACTTTCAGTATATAAAACATCTAGATAAAAATCAATAAGGAAATACAAGACTTAAATGATATTCTAAAGCAACAATACCTAAAATACATGTATAGAATACATCACCCACAATAGCATAACACCAAATCTTCTTGAGTACACATAGATCATATCTTAGGTCACAAAACAAGTGTTAATAAATTCAAATATAATAAACTCATATGATATACCTTCTCCAATCACAATGGAATGAAGCTAGAAATCAATAACAGGGAGAAACTGATAATTCACAAATATGTGGAAATTAAACAACATACTCTCATCAACCAATAGGTTAAAGATGAAATTTCTAGGGAAATCAGGAAATATCTTGAGGTGAATGAAAATGAAAAGACAACATACCAAAACTTATGGGATGCAACAAAGGCAATGCTGAGAAGAAAATTAATAGCTCTAAGTACATACATTAAAAAAAGAAGAAAGACTTCAAATCAAAGACCTAACTTCAAAACTGGAAGTGTTAGAAAATGAGCAAATAACTCAGAGTAGAAGGAAGGAAATAGCAACAATTAGAGAGAGATAAATGAAATAAAGATTAAAAGCATATGAATATGTTCAGTATTCATGTGATGCTGTCTCAGTGGGTGGAGACGTACAGAATAACTGAAAGAATATTGAATTCCCATCCTGGGGAGTCCTGCTACATTCTTTAATAGGAAGGCAAGAAACACCTAAGTACAAGGGCAGTGCCTAGTGAAGGAAGACAAACCATTATGCCAGGCTCTTGATATTGATGATTGTACTCATGAACTTTTTCTTGTAAAATTGAAACTTAGCCTAGTATTATATATTGCTTAAGAGTTACCTCCTGAAAGCCTCCTTGTTGCTCAAATGTGGCCTCTCTCTAAGCCAAACTAAGCATATAAATGCACTACTTTCCCCCAGCATGGGACATGACTCCTGGGGATGAGCCTCCCTAGCACTGAGGGATTATTAGCAAGCACCAACTAGCAATGCATCTGGAAAAAGACCTTGACCAAAAGTGGGAAATATTAAATACAAATGATTTTTTATGGCTAAGAGATTTCAGAGTGAGTCTGGAGGTCATTCCAAAGGTTATGTGTATGCATGGCTCAGCAGGATCTCACTGACTGCCACAGTAAACAGTAAACAGTAAACAGTGCTTCCTGAGGGCTCTAGAGACATCCAGACACTATAAGCAGGACAGACAAGTTCAGGAATTTGGCACCCTGTCAGTGGACCTTACTCTGGAATTTATGCTCCCCAGTGAAACAGAGTTATATTCATTTAGAGTTTCCCTACACATGGCTCTTCTGTCCCTTTTATTTGAACCTATAATTAGTACAATACTTGTTAAATATATGTCCCAGAGACATAAATCTTTGATCTGTTCATGTACCAGTTGAGTCCTGAATCTCAGCAGAGTTGCAACACCTACAATGAACTAAAGCAGATATCATTATTCTATTATAGATACTGTTATTCTGGCAATGGAAGAACTTTTATCATTAATATAAAAGCAGTGGCCACCAGAGGTTCTGAGGGGAGGGAGAGGGAAGAATAAGTGTAATATGGGGGCATTTTCAGGACATTGGAATTGTCCTGCATGACATTGCAATGATGGATACAGGCCATTATATATTTTGTCATAACCTACAAAATTGTGTGGGATAGAGTGTAAACTATAATGTAAACTATAGTCCACGGTTAATAGCAATGCTTCAATACGTGTTCATCAATTTTAGCAAATGTACCACACTAATGAAGGTTGTTGTTAATGTGGGAAAGTGGGGAGGGGGGGCATATGGGAATCCCCTGTATTTTTTATGTAATATTTATGTAATCTAAAGCTTCTTTAGCAATAAAAATTTAAAAAAAGGAATAAAGAGAACCAACAAAACCAAAATTTGGTTCTTTTAAAGATCAATAAAATTGACAAAACTTTAGCTAGATGGGTGAAGAAAAAAGAGAAAGGATTCAAATAACAAAACTCAGAAATGAAAAGGGGGTTCATTACTACCAACTCCACTGAAATAAAAGTACAATAAGAGGATACTATGAACAATGGTATGCCAACAACTAATTGGATGGATAACCTAGATGAAATGGATAAATTGCTAGAAACATTCAAACTACCTACATTGACTCAAGAAGAAATAAAAGATCTCAGCAACCCAATATTGTAAAAAAGATTGAAACAGTAATGAAAAGCCTGCCTACAAAGTAAAACCCAGGAACAGATAGCTCCACAGGGAAACTTCCCAAATATTCCAAGAAGAATTAGCACCAATCATACTCAAATTCTTCTAAATTATGGAAGAGAGAAAACACTGCCTAATTTATCCATGAGGCCAACGTCACCCTCATACCAAAGCCAAAGAAAGATACCACAAGAAAAGAAATTTATTAACAAATATATCCTATAAATATGAATACAAAAATCCTCAATGAAATAGTTGTAAATCCAATCTGCCAACACATTAAAAGAATTACACAAATTGAACAAGTGGGATTATCCCAGGTATGCAAGGGTGTCTCAGCATAAGAAAATCAATTAATAAAATATACCGCATTAACAGAAAGAAAGAATGAAAAACACAGAATCCTCTCAATTGATGCAGAAAAGGTATTTGAATAAATTCAGCATCACTTCTTGAGAAATACACTTAGAAATCTAGGACTATAAGGAAACTTCTTCACAATGATAAAGGGTATATATGAAACCAAAGCTAACATCATACTCAATGGTGAAAGACTGAAAGCTTTCCCTCTAAGATCAGGAACAATACAAGGATGCCTACTGTCACCACTGTTATTCAACATTGTATTAGAAGTTCTAGCCAGAGCAATTAGGCAAGAAAAAGAAATACAAGGCATCCAAATTGCAGAGGAAGAAGTAAAACTTATCCTATTTGCAGATAGCATGACCTTATATGTAGAAAGTTCTGATATAGCCACAAAAAAGCTCCTAGAGCTAATAAATGAATTCATCAAGGTGGCCAGGTATAAGATCACACCTAAAAATCAATAGTGTTTCTATATGTAATGAACAATCAGAAGAAGAAATTTTAAAATTCAAGAGTAAATACTCTTGATATGTCATTTCTACCCAAATCAATGACAGATTCAACACTATGAATCTATGCTATGAAAATTCCAACAACCTTCTTTGCAGAAACAGAGAGGCTAATCAAGTTTATATGAAAGAATAAGGAGCACTGAATAGCCAAAGCCATCAAAGAATGGAGTTGTCAGACTCACACTTCCCAATCTTAAAACTTATTAGAAAGCAACAATAATCAAAACAGCAAGGTACTGGCACCAGGACAAACATATAGACCAATGTAATTGAATTGAGACTACAGAAATCAACCCTCACTGATTATTTGACAAGAGAACATTCTAAATTAGGAAAGAAAAATCTCCTTGACAATAGATGCTGGGAAAACTGCATCTATGTATGAAAGAGAATGAAGGTGGAACCTTACCTCACACCATATGCAAAAATGAACTCAAAATGGATAAAGACCTAAATATAAGAATCAGAACTCTAAAACTCTTAGAATAAAATCTAAAGAAGCATCTTCAGGACCTTGAGTTAGTCACTGGTTTTTGAAACTTTACCCAGAAAGCACAAGCAACAAAAGGAAAAATAATAGATAAACAGGATTCCATCAAAATTTAAAACTTTTTTTCTCAAAGTTCTTTATCATGAAAGTAAAATAATAACCTATACAATGGCAGAAAATATTTGGAAACCACATATCTGATAAGGGTTTAATATCCAGAGTAAAGAAAGAAATCCTTCAACTCAACAACAAAAAGAAAGACAACCAAATTTAAAAATGGGCAAAAGGGGAGCAGATGTAGCTCAAATGGTTGAATGCCTTCTTCCCATGTACTAGGTCCCAGGTTCAATCCCCAGTACCTCCTAAAAACAAACAAATGAGAAAAACAACTCTTATTGGGGAGTGGATGTAGCTCAGTGGTTAAGCACCTGCTTCCCAGGTACTAGGTCCTGGGTTCAATCACTGGTACCTCCTAAAAAAAAAATGGGCAAAAGACTTGAGCAAACATTTCTTCAAAGAAGATACACAAATAGCCAGAAAGCACATGAAAAGATGCCCAAAATAATTTGCTCTCAGGGAAATGCAAATCAAAACCACAATGAGATACCATTTCATACCCACTAGAATGGCTGCTACTTAAAATTGAAAATTACAAGTTTTTGAGAGGATGTGAAGAAATAGTAACACTCATTCATTGCTGGTGGGAATGTAAAATGGTGCAGCCACTGTGGAAGACAGTTTGGCAGTTCCTCAGAAAGTTAAGTATAGAATTACCATAAGATCTGACAATTCCACTACTAAATATATATCCAAAAGAATTGAAAGCAATGACTCAAACAGACATTTGCACACTGATGTTTAAGACCAATATTGAAGACTTCAACAATGACATTTTTATCTTATGTGAAGACCAATTTATGACACCAGTACAAATTTTTATATAACATTAAAATGGTTTTCTACTAAATCAATCACACATCTTATGGAAAAATTATATTTATAATCATTATTTAAGAAGATAATAATATGATTGCTTCTGTTATTTTTGGAATTTATTTATAAAATTTCTTTAAAAATGAAATGAATGTTTACAGTGCAAAGAGTGAACCTTAATGCAAACTATGGACTATAGTTAATTATAATGCACCACTATTGGTTCATTAATTACAACAAATGTACCACATTAATGCAAGATGTTAAGTCAGGGTTCTCTAGGGAAACAAAACTGACAGGACAGGAGATATATGTAAATATTATGAGATTTTATAAAATTGTCTCACACAGCTGTAGGGATGCACAAGTCTAAATTTCATAGGGCCTGCAGCAGGAGAAGCTGGCTGACTGAAATAGAGATGAAAATTCTCTCTTCTGACTGCTGAAATCATCACTTCTCCTTTTAAGTCCTTCAACTAATAGGATGAGAATTCTTTCATTGTTGAAGGCAATATCTTCAGTTGATTGTGGATCAGCCATAGATGCAATCAACTTATTAATAATTTAATCCATGAAATGTTCTCACAATAACAATTAGACCAGTGCTTGCTTGACCAAACAACAGGTCCCATTATCTGGCCAAGTTGACACATGAGCTTAACCATCATAGTTAATAATAGGAGGAACTGTGTTGGGGATTGTGGGTAGGAGAGGGATGGGAATATGAAACTCTATCTACTATCTGCTTAATTAGTCTCTAAATCTAAAAATGCATTAAAAATTGTCTACTAATTATTTTTTAAAATTCATGATTGTAGTGTCTCAAACATTATACTTAGAAATCACTGCCTTATACATACATTTTGAAATTTCTCATACTAAATTAATACCATCTTAATTTAAATATGCATTTTAACCAGATAAAAAAGAAAGGCAACACTTAAAAGGTGAAGACTTCCTCCTTTCCTTCCTCCCTCCCTCCCTCCCTCCCTTCCCTCTTATTTTTGTTTATTCTGTTCAAAATATTCTCTATTTCTTTTATCAGTCTTTCTTACTGGTAAAAATATGACACACACACAAACACACACACAAATTATGTGAGCTCTGACCTTGGAGCTAATCATTTCATATGCCTCTGAAAAATTGACTGAAAATTAGGGATTAATCCATACCATGTTGAGAGAAAAATAGCCAAGATGGAAATTATTTTAATGTCCTGTAAGAAAGTTGGTCATGGCTGTAACTGGAACACATAGAAAAAGCAAGAGAAGATGAAAACATTATGACAATAAAAAAAGTAATGACTTTTGGTCATAGGGAAAAGAAAAGATTAATGTACCATTCCTTTATCATAATCAGATGTCAGAGTAAGTTTTGGTCATACAAAACTACATTTTTTTTTTTATTATCAGTGTAATCCAAAAGATCATGAAGGCATGTAGATCATGAATGATGGTTGGGTAATTAAATGTGTTTTGTTTTGTTTTGTTTCACATAGAATACTAAAATCAATCCTTTCAGGAATGTCCTGATAAAATCTCATGACAGCAGTTGTTTACTTGAGATATCCAATTAGCCACCTGAAACTGAAATGTAAATATGCTCTCTAAATCATCATTTTATATAGAGTGAGGAGCCCTTCTGAGTGCAGGGCCCTGTGTGACTATACAGGTCACACACCCATGAAGGCAACCCTGTACAGAGGACAAATGTTTGTTCCTAATCTTCTGTGTTTTCATGGGTCAGAGTATAGTAATTAGTCATCCAGATCTTATGCCCTCTGGCTCCATAGGGTGAGAGAGTATATATCCCAGTGGATCTCTCTCTGGTTGTTTATGGCCAGCTGCCATCAAACTATAGCTTAGATCTTGGACAGAAAAAAATAGCCAAAATTTATTAAAGTCTCAGGTCTATTGGTATAAGTAGACATTTAAGATATATATAACTTGAACAAATAAAAGAATCATAAAGTACTCCTTCTAGCAAATAACTATTTTAGAAACATTTTAGAACAGACTAATCATTTAAACAATATCAGTACAAATTTTGAATGGTTCCTTAATTTACAGTCTCTATCTTTTAATTGTGTGGTTCTAAAATGTATTTGTTATTGTGTTCACAATGTTGGACTACCATTACCACCACTCATTGTCAAATCATTTCCATCATTCCAAATAGAACATTTTAAACCTTAACTTCCCCTTTCCTTTCCCCACCCCGTCCCCTGGTATTCTGTATTCTACATTCTGACTCTATGAGTTTGCTTACTCTAGTTGT
The DNA here is from genome assembly GCA_026826555.1 of Tolypeutes matacus. Classification (NCBI taxonomy): domain Eukaryota; kingdom Metazoa; phylum Chordata; class Mammalia; order Cingulata; family Chlamyphoridae; genus Tolypeutes; species Tolypeutes matacus. The sequence continues at coordinate 6,399,775 of JAKSZT010053946.1, read as the reverse complement.
TTCAAAATCAGTGAGATCATATAATATTTGTTCTTTTGTGTCTGGCTTTTTTCACTCAACAAGTTTCCTCCATGTTTTCATATTTATCAGGACTTAATTCCTTTTTACAGCTGAATAATATTCCATTGTATGCATATACCACATTATATTTATTCATTCATTGGTTGATGGACACTTGGGTTGCATCTTTCTTTTGGCAATTGTGAATAATGCTGCTATGAATATTGGTGTGCAAATATCTGTTCAAGTCCCTGCTTACAATTCTTTTGGGTATATACCTAGTAGCTGGATCATATGGTAGTTCTATACTTAGTTTTCTGAGGAACCATCAAACTTTCTTTACACAGTAGCTGCACCATTTTTAATTGAAACTAGCAGTGAAAAAGTGTTCCTATTTCTCCGCAACTTCTCCAACACTTGTTATTTTCCTTTATTCAAAATAGCAGCCATTCTAATAGTTATGAAATGATATCTCATTGTGGTTTTGGTTTGCATTTCCCTGAGGGCTACTTTTCATTTTCTTTCTGGCCATTTATATATCTTCTTTGGAGAGATGTCTGTTCAAGTCATTTGCTCCCCCCCCCCCTTTTTTTTTTGTCTTTTTGTTGTTAAATTGAAGGTTTTCTTTATATATTCTGAGTATTAAACCTTATCGGTTATATGGTTTCTAAACATTTTCTACCATTGTGTAGGTTGTCATTTTACTTTCATGATACAGAGCTTTGAGGGAAAAAAGTTTTCAGTTTTAATGAGGTACTATTTATCTATTTTTTCTTTTGTTGCTTATGTTTTGTGTGTGAAGTCTAAGAAACCATTGGCTAACACAAAGTCAATCCTGAAGATGCTTCCCTACCTTTACTTCTAGGAGTTTGATAATTCTAGATCTTATATTTAGGTGTTTCATCCATTTTGAGTTGATTTTTGTATATGGAAAAACACTTATTTTTAATATTTTCTTATATTTTTATAAATATGTATCCAAGATTTTAATGATTTTCATGCATTCCATCAAGACATTTTATTGTTCCTATCTTAAAATACAAGTTACCAGAAAGAAAGCACATGGAGAGACTGTGTTGAGCTCTTTTATGATACTCCTGAAGATTCCCAAAGATGATGAGAATTCAGATGGGAACATGGAATTCTGCATTGTGCAATTGGGGATTGGGTGAGTGACAGCTAAATTTTTATGACTGCTATTAGTGTAATCTCATTTTTACCCCAACAGCTGAGGCCTATAGTAACACGATTATGCACATAAAAATATAATAGTTTGGTAATCATTGAAAGCTTAAAATTAGGAATTACTAAATCAATCTCTTTTTAATGGTAGTAGAATATTATCTCATCATAAGTTGTACACATAGGTGAGTGTATCTATAATAATAGGAAATAGTCTATAATTGAGATAGTGTATTAGTCAGCCAAAGGGGTGCTGATGTAAAGTACCAGAATTCTTTTGGCTTTTATAAAGGGTATTTATTTTGAGTAAAAGTTTACAGTTACAAGGCCCTAAAGAATCCAACTCAAGGTTACTTACTCACCAAACTCTGTTGCCACGTGTTGAAGCAAGATGGCGGGTGACATCTGCAAGGTTTCAGCCTTCCTCTTTCCTCTTAAAACTCCATGGGCCCAGCTTCTTCCAATATCAGTTATAGGCTGGAGGGGTCCTATCTTTCTGGCTCAGCTGCTCTGTTCGCTTCATAATGTCAGCTGTAAACTATCAGGCGAATGGTTCCTCTCTCTTCCCGGGCTGCAGGATCAAAGCTCTCTTCTCTGCCATGTCTATGGAGCTCTCTTCCTCTGTGTATTTCTTCTGTATGAGCTTCTGTTTATATATCCCACCAAGGGGGTGGAGACTCAACCCTGCAAGCCCTAATGACATGGTCAAATCAAAGCCCTAATCTTAACATGATCAAGTAAATGTAAACCCTTTGAATTTAAATCAATCAAATGGTATCATGCCCAGAGGAACAGACCAGTTTACAAACATAATCTATATCTCTTTTTTGAATTCATAAATAATATTAAACTGCCACAGTCTTCCTGTTATAAATTACATCTGAAGGTGAGCCATATACATATTTATGAGTGTGTGTGAGTGCATGTGTGTGTTTTCTACAATATTCTTTCTAAAGCCAGTCTTTAAATTTTGCTTCAGTTGAAATATGTAGGCAATTTTTTGGTTTTTATTATTATTTCTTGATAGACAAATATTTCAATTACAGTGGGTTTTTTTTGTTTGTCTCATATAAATGACAGAGCCAAGTCTATTCCACAAGCTGATGATATCCTTTGCTGAAACATTCCCCAAAATTACTTTAGCTACTATAAAAATTTTCAAATAAAACTACCTTTGCTGGTGAAGTCACAGACTTACACTCAGCAGCCATCCCCTAACAGCTGTGCTGTATAAGCAATAAAGTGGTCATTTGCTGAACATTTCCATTGTGCCGGAGCCTGTGTTCTCACGATGTACCATGTGGCAATTTGCTCTATAAACTTCTTCATATTTCAGGAGAATATTTAAAAGAAACCCATTGGCAGTTGCAAATAGTGAACACTACATTACAACTGAAAATACTGAAGCACATTTTAAAAAGTTATATTTTCTTGTTCTGGTGTGAATATTAGTTTTCCTGATTAATCACAAAAAAAGCATGTGTCAATTAAGTACAGTGAACATAACACAATTGGTTTTACAAAGTACCAAATAGTAACAATTGCAGTATGTGCATGATTTTTATAGTTTGCACTTGACAAGTGTTTTTTCCTGTTATAAGCATATAGTAAATTAAGAGCAGTATAGCCTTTTACTTACACCTAATTAAAATGAAAACACAAACAGGTCATGTTTTGTTAGCTAGATCTGTCATTTAAACTTGATAACATTTTTTTTTTAAATCCATGCCTTAGAGGCCATCATCAAAATAATGGTCCTTCAAAACTACTCATCTCATTTCCTAAAAAAACACATTACTCTTTTAAGCAATGATTTAATATATGGGGAAATCATTGGGAAAAAAAATAAACTATACGAAATAGATAGTGAGGACTGTTTAGTTATATAAATACTTTATGTATTATACTGTATTTTGTTCTTTTGCTCTTTTTATCACACTATAAATTCATATGACATTAATGAGTCTAATAGTTTAATAACTGACCTATTGTTTTTCAGTGTGATAAAAGTGTCCTTTCATGATCCTGCAACCAGCCCTATGTATCTCCAAATATCTTCAACTGCCTTGAAACATCACAGCTGTTTTCCAGCTCAGGTGAAATAAAGAAATTACAAGGCCCTGTGAAAAACACTTTTAAAACAATCCTATTCACATATGTGGATAAAGTGCAGCTTCCTTTGCACAGGATTTATCCCCTGGCCCTTTTCACCTTCTAAACCAAATCTTCCTCCACTCAATGTTGCACCCTTCACGCCTGGACACCTCTGTGTTTTTAATCTCATGCTTTTATTAATCCAGATTTCTCTTTCTTTCCTTAACCAACTCCTATTTATCCTTCAAGTCCCATCCAGCTCATGGGTCTGTTTTTCATGACTCCTTTCTGGACCTTATCCCAACCCCCCACCTGCCAGACAGAGCCGTCTCTGTCTGTTTCCTGCCTTGCTTGGCACCCTCTTCCAAATGTTAATGGGCCTTCTCAGTCATTGCATTCATCACACTGGATTGAAATGATCTTGCCATTCTGTATTTTCCTTTAGTCTGTAAAATTATTTGAAGTCAGGGATTATATCCTACTCATTTTTGTATACCTCACATCAGGAGCAGATTTCTGTCATTTATCAGGATTTCTGTAAAAGTTCATTCGATTTAAATTATCCCAGGGAGGCTGTTTGGTATGATAAGTAATTGAGGAATTGTTTTGTAAACTACAACAAAGGCCAGTAAAGTAAGGGTTCCTCAGATTATATTTAAAGTGTAGCAAACAATATTTCTTTTTTAAAATTATGATTTTATAAACCAAGTTTACTAAATCAAATATTAATCATGCCAGCTGCTCTTGGAAGGACAGTTCATATTCCATTTCAGGCTGCATGGGACAAGTGGATTTGGCCCAATCTCCTGGCTTGAAGGTTGAGTACATGGTGGAGGGCTCTCCAATCAGGGTGTTTTACTCCTTCCCCCATCCATTCGTCAATTACTCATTGATTCAGGAATGGGCAGTGACCCAACATTGTTAAATCAAATACTCCCGGGATTTCGGCTGGAAGTTATGAGTAAAGAGGCTTTCTTTCATTAGCACTGCTAGTTTGGAGTTCTTTGGGGCCTTAAGGACTATATAAGTCCAGAGATTTCATGGAATATTTAGGCTGCTAGGTTGATAGAACCTGCCTGAGAATTTTGCTAGCACAGAGGAAATCACAGCCAAGGAGAGAGGCAGAATATTCTGTATCATCCAACCCAGACACCACCCCGATCATTGCAGATTAGACCAGGATGGGCCTCTATCTGTGGACCCTCAGATTAAAGACTGGCCATTCACACTTGACAGGGCCTGGCTTGAGAGGTTTTGGCCAAACAGCCATGCCAGTAATAATCTCTTTCTAGGAATTCGAATTGCAAAATACAATTGGATAAACATACACTGTTGCAGGGGCTAAAGCTTCAAGATGAACACGGAGTGACCAAGAACCAAGAGGTGTTATGGCAGGCCTGGAGAGAATTTAAATTATGAATAAGCAGAAACTATGCGGTAGAGAGAACAATGTACTCAGAGGAAAGAATGAAGAGGCCATTTGCAGAGAAGAAAAGCATGAATAATATTAACTGCTAACAATTAAAAAGTAGTTAAACCATGACTCAGGCACTGTTCTAAGGAATCTAAAGAGATTATCTTATTTAATATTGCAAACATTCTTCTATACCTCCTACATTGACTTGTTTTTTTTCATTCTGTTATTCATTTAGTAAATTTCTTATTGAACTCCTATCATGTACCAGACACTGTTCAAGGATCTGACACTATAGAGGTCACAAAGATAAAAACAAAAGGTTTTTGATAGCTTAGAGTTTTTACCATATTGTCTTTTTTTTTTTTTATTCCTAAAGTCAAACACACCTACCTGGAGCACAGTAAATGATTATTAACTATTTGTAGACTATTGGATAAAGCAAAAAAAGGGAGAAACCAACGATTATTAAACACAGACTATGTACTAAAGAGTGCTATTCTCCACATGGTTTTCTTCCTTTTAGCCACACAGCTACGTTACAAGATAGGAATGAACTAGGAGATATATGCAGGTTTTCTAATATACTTTCTCATTTTAATTCTGACAAAAGATTAACTAGAATTCCTTTTTGTAATGAAATGGCAGTTGAAGAGATTATTTCCATCACTGTAGAATCTGGGGGAACATCTTTTTTTTTCTTTCTTTCTTTCTTTTTAAAGAAGCTTTAGATTATATAAATCTATGTCAAAAATTTAGGGGATTCCCATATACCCCAACCCCACTACCTCCCACACTTTCCCCCTTAACAACATCTTTCATTAGTGTAGTACAGGAAACATCTTTGAGAAAAGCTTGGCATTGCCTTTGCTAATATTTATATAAATGACCTTAGTTAATTAAAAAAAAAAAAACAAAAAACTCTAGTTATTAGATGTAAAATTATTTTATACTGCTTATCTTGCTTGAAATTGAACTTTATTTCTTTAATGCTTCCAGTTATCTAAAGTGATCTTAGAATTTTAAACAGGTTATGGAATTTACAAATGAACTGATTGATTTTTAGTAGTTCAGATATCTATTTATAAGCTAATTCTGATACTCTATAATTTTTGTGATGGAATTACGCCACTGTTTAGAAGTTATCTTCTACAGATTCAACAATTCTATGTTTACTAGAAATTATGGTTATTTGTATGCTCAGAGTATTACCTAACCCAACTAATTTTCAGACAGAAAACTAACTCACCTATCACAGTCAGTTAAATAATTTTTTAAATTAAAGCTGATTATCTGCTTTTTATTCACTTGGGCGTTTTCCTGATATTTATTATAGTATAATAAAATATAAAGTATCCTTTTTTGGTATATGTTGAAGATTGCTTTTTAAAAAAGCAGAGGCCTAAAATATATTCCTGATTATGCCACAAGCTACTATATAATTTTGAATGAGCTCTTATTCTGCTAGATTCCAGATTTTTCATCTATAAAACAAGAATGGTCCTGCAAAAGATCAATATGAGGAATAATTATTTCATTTGAATAATGAAGAACAGTATTGATATGTAAAGCCTGGATGTTATCATTTGTTAAGCAACTTTCCATTTTTTAAGCATGGTTTATTTCAGCAAACCTTTACTATGTTTTGATTTATCAACTTTCCATTAAAATTCTTCTTGTATTCTAAGAAATAGCAAAACATTTCCATTGCTAAATTTTTTCAAAAGTATATTTCTTTTTCTGGAGTGCAAATGTTTCTTCATTCCATAGTCATAATATAGAAAGTCTTTTTTTCAGGAAGATTTAAATAACTTGACAGGGAAATTAAAGATGGCAAGAGGTATGCAAGCTCTCATTATATATAAAAATATTATTAGACTATTTGGTCACTTTGTACAAACAGTCTCGTCCCTTCTGGATAGATTGAATGTTTTATCTAATACAGGGAAGCTGAAATTTCTAAGGAAATAAGACAATGCTATTTCAATGGTAAAGAAAGGTAAAGTCTTTGCAGCTTCAATAAAGGAGAGTTTTAAAAGGTAGAAGTTATATTGAGAAATGCAGTGTAGTATGAGTGACTCCATCCATGAAAGACAATACTTCATTAAGTTAATTTGTTTAAAAACTTATATCACATTAGGAAAAAAAGTCATTCCAAACCAAAGTTATGTTAAAGTAACAATTCCAGTTAAGCACAGCATTAAAATTTTTCCATGACATAAGGTTACTGATCTTTCAAAAGAATGTGGGGATCTGTGGAAAGGTCTGCTGGTGCTTTCTATATAGTTTTATTATATTCCACAAATATGATGTACTGGGAAAACTCAGCAACTAAGTCACTTTGAGGCCATATATCTTAGCTGTGTGTCTGTGCTGCACAATTTGGGTTTATTGTCACCGACCAGACATACAACAAAAAACACAAACACTCATGCAATACTGTAGGGTGTCAGTTTTGAAGGTACCACTTTCCAAAAATATAAAGTGTACTTCTCCATTGAAAGAGCAATCTCTATTTCTTTTTCTGTAGTCCCTTTCTTTCCATGTCCTGAAGTAGGTTCTAAAACCTGATACTTCAGCACCATATGGAAGAATTATTTTGCCAGAATTACTCCTTTATCAATATTTTAAGATAAAATTCATTTCATAAAAGGGCTAATTTTGAATATTATTTAATTTCTAAATACCCAAATAGTTTCCAAGACCCATCTCACCTATCCAAGCTTATTTAACTCTTTGTCTACTGTCTATTTGCTTATTCAAGGTTATCATTAATTGCCGGTATCAACCTTCAAATGCAAATGAGTGAAGTCCTCCAAGATCTCATGCTCATTCTACCTTCCTATCACTACTCTACCTGTTTTTTTGTGTAGCCAAATGTCACATTAGCATAGGATATCTATCAATGTGTGCATAGTAGGAGGGGTAACAGCCTTGGTATAATTAATCCTTTTTTTCTGTGCTCCTCCTCTCAACATGCAGATTCTCCCCTATAGTTGTTATTTCAGGGAAAGAACAGACAGATTGAAATGAACAAATAGAGCGTGAACCCCTCTGACTGATGTGATCAAAACATCTAAGCCAGCATTGTCCAAAAGAAATGTAATGCAAGCCAAATATAAAATTTTGAAATATTCTAATAGCCACATTAAAACAAGTAAAAGCATGTGGGAATTAATTTTTAAAATATATTTTATTTAATGTCATATACCCAAAAGATTATTGCAACATGAAATCATGTTTAAAAATTTCAACATATATTTTTCTTTTTTCAAAACTAAATCTATTTTATACTCAGAGCATATCACAATTCATATAAGCCACATTTAAAGCGCTCCATGGCCACATGTAGCCAGTGACTACCCTATTGGACTAGGGCTACCTTTTGGATTCAAAGTTTGGGAGATGAGGGATAATAGAACAGAATTTCTTCCAAGACTAAAAATGGATTTCCTAAGCAGGGAAGAGAGGAGAAAGAGAATAAGAACAAAAAGATAGTGGTTCCAGAAACTGCTTTACAAAAAGAGTAACTGTAGAAGCAGCATAAAGCTGCAGAGGGATTCATTGCAGATGAGATTATAGATAAACTTTATGGAAGAATTTAGAATGAAAAATGGGCCCTGTTCTCTCTATTCTGCAAGTTTTGATGCTCATTTCTTAGTAATAATTATGTCAATATCAACAAACACACAAACATATATATATCATAATGTAAGACATGTCTTTCTGGGGTCCAAGTGAAAAACTTTTGTAAGTTTACCCTCTGAGCCTAAATTCTCTTCCCTTAGAATATGTTCTGCCTCAGTTTTATCCTATATTCCTCATAAAATCAGGTGCCTCTATATGTAACCACACTTACACGACATGATTAATGTGCAAGTCTTAGAGGGAATATCTCCTAAGCTGCCAAACTTTAATCTATTGCCATATGTATTCACCAATTTGCCTTCTCCATTCAACTTTGTACATCTGCTTTCTCCCCAATTACCTTCCAAGTTAAACCTGGGACAGAGCCTCCATTAAATAATTTGGAATACTGTGCAAACTAGAATCTCCCTCAAATTTTATAGAATCTGGTTAAAATATTATCATAGATAGCAATTTAAATGAACCAAAAATTTGGAACTATGATCATTTATTTTCAAAGTTTAGTTCTTACTAAAATTTTTATATATTTATCATTAGATGATTGCTTTTTAATAGATCAGAAAATTATTACGTAATTTTAAAACTTAGTACTGATGGCTAATGCATCACAGTGTAAAGAAGAAAGAAATCAATTGTTTAAACCTGTATAGGATACCTGAGCTGAGAAATATACTGTTGATCTGCTTACTTCACAGCTTCTTCCTTTCATGTCTTCGATGTTGAAGTGTGATGCTTTATATTTTTAATTAAAATGACAATAAAAATAAGTTTAATGTGTCTCTTACTTGCTATTTAATATTACTTTGAACTGGATTCCTATCGCAGTTTATTTGCTCTTCTTTTCCTCTCTCTATGCCTATTTTCACACATTGGGCTGAATTATTTCATTACAAAGTACTGAATGGAATCATACAAATTTAGACAACTCCAAACATTTGCTTCATGCAGCTGGACTGGGGTAGCACAGACTGCTTTCCAGAACCCACACACACATGCACACATACAAACAAGTCAAACTGAAATGAATGGAGCTATTCATGGAAGTAGGGAGAGGGAACTGTGCAAACTTTGAAAGAACTGTTGTTCCATATATACATATTCTACCACATTTGCTGTTTTTATTTGTGGAATGCAAATCTTTCTGTCCTAAGGTTTACTGCATTTAGACTCTTATTCATTAGTCACCATTTCATATTCATTTTTTTTCTCAAAAATTATAGTAGTTTGACTATTTAGCTTGTTTTTCATATGAAAATAAACAGCATGGTTAGCACACTCCCAGACAAGCTAAAAGCAGCCATTCAGGGAGTTGAAACTGACAGTTGATTCATAATTCATTCATTTGAATATATGGTTTTGATATGCTTAAAACTGGGCCAGGTTTTCCTTTCTTGTGCAAACTTAGTTGTTGGCAATGTTTTAGAATATTTTGCAGAATGGAGAGGAATGACATACGGCATGGTATAATAAATCCATAAGATTCTGAACAATTTTTTTCTAAAAGATGGATAAATTGTATTAAGTATTGTCAAATGATTTCAAGGCCTGAATAAGCATTTTAAAAAAGGAATTCTTATTTAAATATATGTAGGTGTTACTTGAGTGGGTTTATAATTATGAAAAAATAGAGGCTTTAGGCTGGAATCATTTCCCTAAAATTAAGTTTATTTTGTTTATTATCCTCTACTGTTCTTTTCCCATTCAGTTCAAGTAAACAGGTAAATTATCCAGGTGTTCTGGATCTGAGATTTACAGCTGAACACCTGTAGGTCCATGGTTTTCTCCACTTCACTTTGCAGCATCTTCTTACCTTTCCAAGAATACTCTGTTAATGAACTTCAGCAATATTTAAATCTACAAAACATCAATTAATGATCTTTGTGGACTACTATAATCATATATTTAGCAAATTTGATGTCAATATAATCAATGAAAACATTGATTTTTCAAATATCACCTTTTTTTTTTATGGGTAAAAATCAAAATTCTCACAATACATACAAACATTTGCAAAATGATATATAAATATATATGCATATATGTGTATTTGCTTACAAAAATGTTATTTATATATATATATATATATATACATATATTTTAAGAGGTGCTTAGATTACCCAAAATATTACACGGAACCCACTGGGATTCCCATGTTGCCCACCTCCCAAACCTCCCACCACATCCCACACAAACATCTCCCACAGGGTATTCTCTTGTTCACATATGGTGATTCTAGCAATGCAAGAAATTATAACAATGAGGTGGAGCCAGTGGCCACTTGACACTTTTGGGGTAGGGAGGGGATGAGCAGTTTAAATACAGGGGCTTCTTTGGGAGTTGGAGGTTGTCCTGAGTACTGTTGTGGCAACGGATGTAGGCCATTTTAAATCAGCACACACCACTAAGAACTGAGTGGGAGAGAGTGTGGTCTACAGTGTGAACTGTGGTCTATGGTTGGTGGCAAATATCACCTTTCTTAATACTTAAAACAGTTTCTGGAAGCACAAATAAGTTTCTCTGAGAAGACAGAAGCAAATGTGTAAATGTACAAATAAGTAAAAGTGGACAGGCTGTTTAGAAACTTCAAGTATTTTTGTAAGATTAGAACCCTTGTTATATGTAAGAATAGAATCCAGTTTTACTAATTATGTTCTGTACAGCCAGCAGACATTTTAGTCCCCTATTTTTCTACAAAAAACATAAACATTTAATTTTTTAAATAGATTTTCTTGTTGGAAATAACAGATACCTACTCTAACTCATGTCTACTTCTGGGACTCCATGAAAAGTTAAACTGCCTAATATTGTCCCAGTTCATTGAGGTTTTACTTTAAAATCTTTTTTTAAAATTTCCTCACCAAGGTTCACTTTGAAAAGTTTGTATTGCATTATCTCCCAACATTTGGCAATAATGAATAATGCCACTATGAACATTGATGTGTGTATATATTTGTTCATATCCCTGCTTTCAATTCTTCTAGGTATATAACTAGTAGTGGAATTGCTGGATGATATGGCAATTCTATTGTTAGCTTCCTGAGGAACCACCAAACTGTCCTCCACAATGGCTGCACCATTCTACATTCCCATCAGTAGTGGGTGGATGAGTGTTCCCTTTTCTCCACATCCTCTCCAAAACTTGTTTTCTGTTTTGCTTTTTTTTTTTTTTTTTTTAATAGCAGCCATTCTAATGGAGTAAGATGATATCACGTAGTTTTGATTTGCATTTCCCTAATAGGTAGTAATGATGAGCATCTTTTCATATGCTTTTCTGCCATTTGTATTTCCTCTTTGGAAAAATGTCTCCTTAAATCTCTTCCCCATTTTTAAATGGGTTGTTCGTCTTTTTATTTTTGAGATGTAGGATTTCTTCATATATGCTGGATATGAGACCCTTATCACATAAGTGGTTTTCAAATATTTTCTCCCATTCAGTAGGCTGCCTTTTCACTTTCTCGACAAACCTCATTTGAAGCACAATAGTTTTTAATTTTGAGGAGGTCCCATTTATCTATTTATTTCTTTCATTGCTCATGTTTTGGGTGTAAAGTTTATGAAATCATTTCCAGCTACAAGATCTCGTAGATCTTCCTTACATTATCTTCTAGGAGCTTTATGTTCTTGGCTCTTATATTTAGGTCTTTGATCCACCTTGAGCTAATTTCTGTATAGGGTGTGAGATAGTGATCCTCTCTCATTCTTTTGGATAAGGATATCCAGTTCTTCCCAGCACCACTTGTTGAAAAGGCTATTCTGTCCCAGTTGAGTGGGCTTGGTGGCTGTGCAAATATCAGTTGGCTGTATATTCACGGGTCTATATCAGAACTCTCAAATTTGGTTCCATTGGTCAGCATGTCTACTCTTGGGCCAATACCATGTAGTTTTGACCACTGTAACTTTGTAGTATGCTTTAAAATCAGGTAGCATGACTCCTCCAATTTCATTTTTCTTTTTCAATATGTTTTTGGTTATTCAGAGTCCCTTGTCCTTCCAAATAAGTTTCATAATTGGCTTTTCCAGTTCAGTAAAAAGTGCTGTTGTAATTGTTATTAGGATTGAATTAAATCTGTAAATCAATTTGGGTAGTATAGATATCTTAATGATATTAGTCTTCCGATCTATGAACATGGAATATTCTTTCATTTATTTAGGTCTTCTCTGATTTCCTTTGACAATGTTGTGTAGTTTTCTGTGTACACATCCTTTACATCTTTAGTTAAGTTTATTTCTAGATATTTGATTCTTTTAGTTACTATTGTAAATGGAATTGTTTCCTTGATTTCCTCCTTAAATAGTTCATTATTTGTGTACATAAATGCTACTCATTTTCATGTGTTGACCTTATATCCTGCCACTTTACTGAACTCATTTATCAGTTCTAGAAGCTTTATTGTAGACTTTTGGGGGTTTTCTACATATAGGATCATATCTTTATCATCTGCAAATAGTGAAAGTTTTCTTCTTCTTTTCCAGTTTGGAATCCTTTTCTTTCTTTTTCTTGCCTAAGTGCTCAAGCAAGTACTTCTAATACAATGTTAAATAAGAGTGGTGAGAGTGGGCATCCTTGTCTTGTTCCAGATCTCAGAGGTTAAGCCTTCAGCATTTACTCCATTGAGTATGATGTTAGCTGTAGGTTTTTCATATATACTCTTTATCATGGTGAGGAAGTTTCCTTCTATTTCTAATTTTCAAAGTGTTTTAATCAAGAAAGGATGCTGTATCTTGTCAAATTATTTTGTGCATCAGTAGAGATAATCATGGACTTTTTTTCTCTTTCAATCTGTTAACAGGATGTATTAGATTGATTGATTTTCTTATGCTGAACTATTCATGCATACCTAGAGTAAAACCCACTTTATCATGGTGTATGATTCATTTGATGTGTTGTTAAATATGATTAGCAAGTATTTTGTTGTGGATTTTAGCATCTAAGCTCATTAGAGAGATTGGTCTGTAGTTTTCCTGTCTTGTAGTATCTTTATATGACTTTGATATTACATTAATGTTGGCATCCTAAAATGAATTAAGCAATGTTCCCTCCACTTCTATATTTTGAAAGAGTTTAAGCAGAATTGGTGTTAGTTCTTTCCAGAATGATTGGTAGAATTCACCTTGAAGCCATCTGGTCCAGGAATTTTCTTAGTTGGGAGATTTTTTTAAAGACTAATTCATCTTGTTATTTGTGGTTAATCTGTTCATCAATTTCTTTTTTCATCGTTGCAGACTGCTTGTGTGTTTCTAGAAATTTGTCCATTTCATCTAAGTTATCCATCTTGTTGGCAGACAATTTTTCAAAGTGTCCTCTTATGATACTCTTTATTTGTGAGGGATATACCCTCCCTCATTTTTTATTTTATTTATTTGCATCTTCCCTCTTTTTTTCTTTGTTAGTCTACTGTTTGTCAATTTTATTACTCTCAAAGAACCAGCTTATATATATATATATATATATTCTAGTGTTTTTTGTACTCTGATTTTCATTAGTTCTGTTCTAATCTTTGTTATTTCTTTCTTTCTGCTTCCTTTTGAATTAGTTTGTTGTTCTTTTTCTAGTTCTTCCATATGTGCAGTTATGTCTTTGAGATTAGCTATTTCTTCTTTTTAAATATAGGTAATTAATTCTATAAATTTCCCTCTCAGCACTGCTTTAGGTGCATCCCATAGGTTTTAATATGTTGTGTTCTCATTTCCATTTGTTTCAAGGTAGTTACTGATTTCTTTTATAATTTCCTTCTTGACCCACTGATTGTTTAAGAGTGTATTGTTTAACTTCCATATATTTGTACCTATGCTGTTTCTCTTCACCTTTTTGATTTCCAGCTTCATTCTTTTGTGGTCAGAGAAAATACTTTGTATAATTTCAATCTTTCTAAGTTCATTGAGATTTGATCTGTGACCAAGAATGTGCATAGATCCTGAAGAATGATCCATGTGCTCTTGAGAAGAAAGTATGTCCTGCTCTATTGGGATGTAATGTTCTGTATATGTATATTAAGTCCAGTTCTTCTAACATATTATTCAAGATCTCTGTTTCTTTATTAATTCTTTGTTCTGTCTAATGGTGATAATGGTATTAAAAACCCCACTATGGTTGTAGAAGCATCTATTTCTCCCCTTAGTTTTGTCATTGTTTGTCTCATATATTTGGAAGCATCCTAGTGAGGAATATTTATGATTGTTCTTTCTTCCTGATAGATTACCCTTTTATTAATATGTAGTGTCCTTCTTTGTCTCTTACAATAGTTTTACATTTAAAGTCTATTCTGTCTGATATCACTAGAGCTACTCCCACCAATTTTTAGGTTTTGTTTGCATGTAAAATCATTTTCCAACTTTTCACTTACAAACTCCTTGCATCCTCAGGTCTAAGGTGAGTTTCTTGTATATAGCATATAGAAGAGTCATAGTTCCTTATCCATTCTACCATTGTATGTCTTTTGATTGGAGAGTTTAATTCATTAATAATATTATTACTGTCAAGGCAGTACTTACATTAACCATTTTTTCTTTAAGTTTATATATGTCATATTTTGTTTTTATTTCTCTTTTTATTCTTTTAGATACTCTTACTAAGAATCTTCCTTTCAACATTCCCTTCCAACTCTCTCTCTCTCGTCTCTTCCTTTCAACCTGCAGAAATCCCTTCAGGTTTTCTTGAAAATAGGACTCTTGTTGACAAACTCTCTCAAATTCTGTCTACCTGTGAAGATTTTGAACTCTCCCTCATTTTCAAATGGCAGCTTTGCTGGATACAAAATTCTTGACTGGGATTTTTTTTTCCTTTTAGCACCTTAACTATGTTTTATCCCTGCCTTCTCAACTCTATGATGTCTGATGAGAACTCAGCACTTAATCTTATTGAGCTTCCCTTATATATGATGGATTTCTTTTCTCTTCCAGCTTTCAGAATTATCTCTGTGTCTTGAGCATTTGACAATCTGATAAGCATGTGTCTCGGGCCTGTTAGGATTTATACTGTGCTTCCTGGACATGTACTTCCATGTCCCTCATAAGAGATGGAAAATTTTCAGCCATTATTTCCTCCAACACTCCTTCTGCCCCTTTCCCCTTCTTTTCTCTCTCTGGGATGCCTAAAATGTGTATGTTTGTGTGTTTCATGTTGTTATTCAATTCCCTTAGTCCCTGTTGGATTTTTTCTATTTTTAAAAAATTTATCTGTTCTACTATCTGGTGATAGCAGATGCTCTATCTTCAACATCACTAATAATTTCCTCTGCTTGTTCAAATCTGCCATTATGTGCTTCCAGCATATTTTTAATTTCTTGCATTGTGCCTTTCATAACTATCAGATCTATCTTTTTATGTAGATTTATGATTTCTTCTATAAGTTCCCCCAGTGCTTTCTTAATAGCCTTTATTTTATTTGATTTTTTTTTATTATGGGTAAAAATCAAAATTCTCACAATACATACAAACATTTG